>JAZDUH010000398.1:600000-801894 GCA_036419115.1 Scarus forsteni
TCTGAACAGCAGGTCGCATTCAATGTGACTATGAAGTCATTTTACCTCAGGGGTCTGCAGTTTAGCTTGGGACAGATTTTTTCAAGTCACATGATGGACATAACAATATCAGGGGTTAATATATAGACACAATTATTAAAAAGTTTATACATTTTTTCCAAAAAAAGAAAGATTTTTGTTGATTTTTCATCTACAAGCATTAAACAATGCATAAAGGGTGGAGTGACGAGAGAAAGTGTCTCTAATACACATGCAATAAGCAATAAACATGAATGAATAATGTTTATTATGCACAAATTGTAAAGAAAACATTTAGTTTATCCTTTACTCAACTCAACTCAACTCATCTTTATTTATAAAGCACTTTAAAAAACAACCACAGTTGAAACAAAGTGCTGTACACAAATAGACAAAACAAAACTGACAAAAATTAATTAAAAACAATGTATAAAATAAAGTCCATATAAATACTAAAACAATTGTTTCAATGTTTTTAAAAACTAATTTAAAAAACAGTAGAAACAATAAATAAAAGCAGACCATAAAACCATAAAACACCAAAACAGGAGCCGAGTCTCAAGCAGGGTCAAAAGCCAAGGAGTAAAAATGAGTTTTAAGACGAGTTTTAAAAATGGACAGTGAGGAACTTTGTCTGATGTGGACGGGAAGCTCGTTCCATAATTTGGGGGCCGTCACAGAAAAAGCTCTATCCCCCCTGAGCTTCCGTTTGGACCTCGGTACCTCCAGGAGCAGCTGATCAGCTGACCTGAGGCACCGAGCAGGAGTGTAGGGGTGAAGAAGCTCAGAGAGGTAAGATGGGGCCAGACCATTTAAAGATTTAAAAACAAATAAAAGAATCTTAAAATGAACTCTAAAATGCACGGGCAGCCAGTGCAGGGAGGCCAGGATGGGAGTAATGTGCTCCCTCTTACGTGCTCCAGTTAAGAGGCGAGCAGCAGCATTTTGCACCAACTGGAGACGTAAGAGGGAGGACTGGCTAACACCAAAATAAAGTGCATTACAGTAATCCAGCCGAGATGTAATAAAGGCATGGATTACTGTATGAAAGTGCTGTTGTGCAAGAAAGGGTTTTACTTTTGCCAGCTGCCTGATATGGTAAAAGCTGGACTTTACAACTGCGCTAATTTGCTTTTCCAATTTAAAATCACTGTCCATCTTAAAACCCAAGTTTGAGACTGTTGTCTTAAAATAAATAGTTAAAGGACCCAAGTCTATAGGAGGGGATTCACAAGGGCCACTGGGACCCAACATCATCACTTCTGTTTTTTTCTCGTTAAAGTTTAAGAAGTTCAAAGCCATCCAGGCTTTGATATCTTCAAGACATGCAAGAAGTGGTGTGAGGGAGAAAGCATCATCCTTGTTCAGTGGCACATAGATCTGGCTATCGTCAGCGTAGCAATGGAAAGAGATGCCATGCTTTCTCAAAATGGAGCCCAGAGGCAGTAGATACAACGAAAACAGCAGGGGCCCCAAAATCGACCCCTGCGGAACCCCATACAGCAGTGGAGCAGAGCTGGACTCTGAAACTCCAAGGCACACACTCATTGTTCTGTCTGCAAGATATGACCTCAACCACTCCAATGCAGTACCACGAATACCTACGAGGCTATGGAGCCGAGCCACTAAGGTATCGTGGTCCACGGTATCAAAGGCCGAGGACAGATCCAACAGAACCAGAACTACATGATCTCCAGCATCAGTTGCCAGGAGGATGTCATTAAAAACTCTCAACAAGGCTGACTCTGTGCTGTGGAGAGTTTTAAATCCAGACTGGAAGACCTCCAGGACACCATGCTCATCCAGAAAAGACTTTAGCTGTGCATATACAACTTTCTCTAAGATTTTTGAGAGAAAAGGGAGCTTAGAGATGGGCCTAAAATTGGCCAGCACAGTGCAATCAAGGCCTGATCTCTTAAGTAGTGGCTGCACCACTGCGTGTTTACAGCTTAATGGAACAAGACCACATGACAAACTGCTGTTTATAATAGCCAGGACAGACTGCCCTATACTGGGGAAAACCTCCTTAAACAGCCTAGGAGGGATGACATCCCAGGGAGAACCTGACGGCTTAATATGGCCAACCAGATCTTCTAAATCTGCAAGAGAGACTGGCTCAAACCTAGCAAGAACTGCAGAACAGGGATCAGGCTCAGAGGGGTCAGATCCAGGCGCAGAAATGAGAGACCTGGCAGTAGCAACCTTGTCAATGAAAAAGTCCAAGAACCTATTACACATTTCCACGGATGCCTCCAAGCTGGCAGGCTGTGGGGCATTAAGAACAGAGTTGATTGTTTTAAATAACACACGTGGATTATTACAATTTAACAGAATTATGTTAGAGAGATATTGTCTTTTGCTCTCTTTAACAGAGATCTGGTAATTGTGTAAACAGTCTTTAAGGATCTGAAAAGACACATGCAGCTTGTCCTTTTTCCACCTTCGCTCAGCTTTGCGGCACTGTCGCACACTTAATATGTGCACATATTCCTCTTTCTTCACGATTTAAGTGTATATACAGAGATTGATATCTTTAATTATTATTTTTTTTATGACATAATGCCACTCTGCTGCTGCCTTTTCTTTTTTTCCTGTGAAGTGATACCACCTGCTGGAAACAAATTCCTTGTATGTTCTGAACGTACTTGGTGAATAAAAGACGATTCTGATCTTTACACTGTTTGTATTATAATATCTGATAAACCTAGTATATTAACACTGCAAAAACACTGTGAATGACTTAATCAGGCTAAAAAAACAGTTTACAGAGACACTGATGATCCACTGCTGTCCATCTCATTCGTACGCATTTGCACTCTACTGTATGTTTCTACTTCAGTCAGTAAACAGTCTGCTCCTGTATGATCTGCTCTCAGACAAACTAAGAAACATCAACATCATTAATGACATAATAAACAACATTAACAATACAATTGCAAGTATTTATGGCCCTTATTATCATAGGCAGTGACTTAAATACAGTAATTAACTCAGCAAGAAGATAGTTCAACAAACTCTCATCACACTAAAAAGTGACATTTATCATAGGTAATCATATAGTATATTATTGGTCTTGGCAATAGCTGGAGGCTACAAAGCCCCCCCAGCCAGAGAATACACCTATTTCTCTGCGGGCCCATAATCCTTCTTGTAGCCCAGGCTTCATAAGCATTTGCAGAGAGATTCATTGATGTACCTGCAGTGGTTGCGGCTCATGCTTAATTGGGCTGTTAATACGGGGGGGGGGGGGCTCACCTGCTTAAGTAATTTTGTAGATGGTGCTGGGATGCAGCTCTGCTCTCTAGTTTACAGCTTGAGCAAAAGAAAGACTCTCCACTTTCATTCTCAGAACTCCTGCTGACGCTACAAACTGAGGAGGACAGACAGGCTGCCAAAGCTAGCCACATAAGAAAACATGTAGGATCCACAAAGCAGAGAGTTTAGCTCCAGTCACACAGTAGCTATAGTTTTGAGCCAACAAAGAAAACAGAGACCAATCCAAGTGCAATTGATGATTTCATTTCTTTAGCCCTTCTCAGCTGGATCAGCTTGTTGATGACTCGGCCAGTCTATTAAGATCCGCTTTGGACTCAATTGCCCCACTGAGACAAAAAAGAATTAAACGTCAGAGGACAGCTCCTTGGTTTAACTCAGAAACTCGTACACTTAAACAAACAACCCGTAAATTAGAGAGACTGTGGCTCTCTGATATAAGGGAGGAGTCAAGTATACTTTGGCGGAAATGTTATAATAGCTACATGAGAGCCTTAAGACATGCTTGAGCTACTTACTACTCCTCACTTACTGAAGAAAACAAAAACAACCCTAGATATCTCTTCAGCACTGGAGCCAGGCTGACACAGAGTCAGAGCTCTATTGAACCTGTGATTCCTCTAGCCCTGAGCTGTGAGGACTTTATGAGCTTCTTCAATGATAAAATTCTGAAAATTAGAGATAATATGAGCAATTCCCTATCTTTAACTGAAGCTGTCATACCCTTAAATGTAGTCAGACCTGAGTTAGACTGTTTCTCCACAATTAGACCTCAGGAGCTAAATTCTGTTGTCTCATCCTCTAAATCATCAACCTGTTTTTAATTCCCAGTCCCAACTAAACTGTTCAAGGAGGTCTTTCCCCTAGTTTGTCCATCCTTGCTGGAGACAATAAATATATCTTTATCAACAGGCTATGTGCCACGGTCTTTTAAAACAGCAGTAACCAAACCTTTCTTTAAAAAACCTAAGCTCGATTCAGAAACATTATCTAACTACAGGCCTATTTCTAACCTTCCATTTGCTTCAAAGATTCTGGAGAAAGTAGTGACTGATCAGTTATGTGACTTCCTTCAAGACACTAGCCTGCTCGAGGACTTTCAGTCAGGATTTAGAGCTCATCACAGAACAGAGACTGCTCTAGTTAAAGAAACCAATGATCTACTTTCAGCTTCAGATGAAGGACTGCTCTCTGTTCTTGTTTTGTTAGGTCTTAGTGCTGCTTTGGCACCTTTGATCATGATGTTCTGATACAGAGATTAGAGATGTTACTTGGGATTACAGGTACTGCCCTAAATTGGTTTAAGTCCTACTTATCTAATAGATATTAGTTTGTACACATGAACAAGTCCTGTGTGTACACTAAGGTAAGTTACGGGGTTCCTCAAGGTTCAGTGCTAGGTCCAATTCTCTTCTCTATATATATATGCATCCCCTTGGTGATATCATGAGGAAATACTCCATTAATTTTCACTGCTATGCTGATGATACACAGCTTTATTTATCACTGAAGCCAGGTGAGACAAACCACTTATCTAAACTGGACGCATGTTTAAAGGACACCAGATCGTGGATGGCCAGAAATTTTCTTCTTCCTAACTCAGACACAACACAGATTATTGTGATGGGCCCTTGACACCTTAGAAAAATCTTTTCTAAGGATATATATGCCATAGATGACCTTAGCATGGCACCAAGCACAACTGTTAGAAATCTAGGGGTTCTATTTGATCAGGACTTATCCTTTAACTCTCACATCAAGCACATTTCAAAAACAGCCTTTTTTCATCTTTGTAACATCGCTAAAATCAGGCCTATCCTGTCCCAGAGCGATGCTGAAAAGCTAGTCCATGCGTTTGTTATCTCAAGTTGCTTAAGACGCTTCAGCTGGTCCAAAATGCTGCAGCACGTGTACTGACTAGAACAAGGAGAAGAGACCACATTGGCTTCCCATAAAATTTAGAATAGAATTCAAGATTCTTCTCCTCACCTATAAAGCTCTCAGTGGACAGGCACCAGCTTATCTTGAAGAGCTTGTAGTGACGTACAACCCCTCTAAAACATTACGCTCCCAAAATGCTGGCCTGCTCGTGGTAACATCAATCTCCAGAAGTAGTATGGGAGGTAGAGGCTTCAGTTGCCAGGCTCCCTGTCTCTGGAACCATTTACCGACCACAGTTAGGGAGGCAGACTCCCTCTCTACCTTTAAGGTTAGACTGAAAACATTCCTCTTTGATAAAGCTTTCAGTTAGGGACCAGCTTATAGTTTAAAAATAAATTAGACTCCTAGTTAAGATGTAGTAGACTTAGAGTGCTGAGGGGGGGGGGGGGGGGGACCTGGCACATTGGGCTCTATCTCCCTCTCACACTCTCTCTCCATATCTGCCTTTGCCCCTTCTGTTTGCTCCTGTTCTCGTCTCTGGCTCTTGTCTTGTAGGTGGCCTGGGATCCTTGGTGGGGACTGCCTCCTGCTGTGGAGCCACTAAGCCTCAAAAACTACAATTATAAACATGACACAGATTTGGCCATTTCATGAGGAACATTCCATTTCCATTATCATTATAGCTGTTCATGTAGATATTAGAATGACCTCCATATCCATGATTGATACATCTACAGTATCTATTTTTTTATCACCACATAGGCATGAGGTCCCTCTGAAAAGGGGATGTCACATCTCAAGAGGCCTTTAACTAATTTATACCTAATGGAGACAAATATGGTTGGGATGCACTTGTGGTCTGGGCACCCATGAGTTCGTCACTACCATAAATTCTTATTTTCAGTAAGAGTATCATTGATTACACTTCTATAAAGTTATCACCACAACCATGCAGACATGAAGACCCTCCTGAAAATGACATGTAGCATCTCAAGAGGCTAATCTCTAATAAATCAGACGACAGGTCTATGGTTCATGGATCTGTCCCTAACTTTAGTTCTTACTTTAGTCCACTTGTCTCCCCTTACCTCCCTTCTTTTGCCCTCACACCAACACAGTATCTTGTGGATTTGCTGTTCATCATGAGACTGAGATCCACATTCAATTTACTTTATTTTGAAAAAATGAATATTAACTAAAATTACTTATTTAAATGTGTAATATAAATATAAATAAAACATAAATAATAATATATATCCATTGAGATATAAAGTAATTAATTTTTATCAATGTAAAACAAAAGTAAGCCTACTCGTCTTTACCTCTGTGTCTGATGGGCACTGGAAAAAGGGCCCCGGAGACAATGACGACTAGCCAGTAAAGGACTGTTGCTAGGGCAAGATAAGCACATATCAACATGAATTTGGCCAATCAACGTCATTGAAAATAATCTCTGAAGGGCGCTTCTCAAATCGCCCCTCGGGTTCATTCGGCTTCCGTCAGTGCCGGTGGGCAATATCTGGTGACAGCACAGGCAGATGTGACGGGGGTGTGCCTTTGAAGGACCCTTTTGCTTACTATCCAAACAGCTCCTGAATCCATATTATACTCAAAAATTAGCTCTTTTCACCCATTTACTTACTTAGTGGTGGAAGTGGCTTCACAGCATTTAGCATGACAACGAAAGATTGTAAAGAATTACAGACTTATTTGACAGCGTAATATACCGAAGGTAATATATAGGTAACTATCTTAGATGCCTGATCAAAATGTTAAACTTTTCACAGTGAGTCAACTTGTAATAGCCCCGGAACCCACTTTTTACAGTCACTTCGGCGTATCAACAAACAATTTGTTCATTTTCAACGTGTAACGAAGTAGGGAGGACTTGAAAACAGGTAAAGAGAAGTAGTTTTTTTTAAGTGGAGGAGTAATACATAAAGTAGTGTGGACAATCAGACACATATTCTTACTCATTTCTGTCTGAAGTATCCTTTAATTTACACATGCACACATGTTCCCTTTACTCATTTCTGTATATAGTAATTGTAAATTTACACATGTACACATGTTCACCTTACTTATTTCTTTGTATAAAGGTTATGTAAGCTTTTCAGCAATATATGGTTGACTATTTGTATATATTTGTGTGTGTGTGTGTCTGATTTGTGTGTGCACCATTCTGTAAACTGTTATTTTTATTTGGAATAATTAATAACACTTTTACGAAGCACTGATATCCTGTAGTTTGTGTCGAATTGTAGTGGGATGGTTGTTAAACACTGAGTGTTGCACAGTACTGCCCCACCAAGAATATTTTTCACCAGCCGCCACTGATACGTATGTATATGTGTATTTTTATATGTATATATGTATCTATGCATATATGTGTATCCATAAAATGAACAGTTTTGTGCTCCATTGTAAAGTGTCTTGAGATGACACTTGTTATGAATTAGTGCTATACAAATAAAGATTGATTGATTGAGATACCTGTCTATTTGAAGTACGTGTAATGTGTCCTCACCCCTGTGTGGACAGCAGAGCTTCTGATGGTCCCCGAGTGCAGAAATGTTTTGTGCAGAAACTTCTTGTACGTCTTTGAGTTCTGCAGTTTGGAGAATCTCTGTGTAGCTCTGGTAGGACACCTGAAACACATGAGAGCATCTTAGTCTTCATCACTGCTACTCTTTTCTGTTGTCACAAGAATTTTATAGAAACTTCCCAATGTAATGTCAAGAAATTCATGATAGAAATCATCTGATATGTGATGTGTTCACATTAGAAAATTAAGATCTTCTATGTTTTCTTCAACTGGCAAATAATTATCTAAATTTACAAGATTATTTTTTTGTAAAGATAATAAAAATAAAAATAAAAAATAAATACAAGAAAAAGGTTTTCTGAGTTATCATTCAACTTCAAGGCAAAGTATGCAAACTTCTGCCACCAGGGAGTTCTCAAAAAAGAAAAAAAAAAATTCTGATAAAATCTGCAATTAAAACTCAAAAATTTCCAAGGAAATCATGAATGGGGCTCCGGCCTCTGATGGAAATTTTTCATCTCAGTCCAGCTGGCAGCTAGGCAAAGACATGCTGAATTTTTTAAACAACTTAGTACTGATGTCAGGAGACTCTATTTATATGTTTTAGTCATTTGTGGACTGGTTAGCTGATGATCATCACCTGGCACATGACCTGGTTTCCAAAAAAATCAGACTGGGGGCTCAGGTTAACCTGACAAGCCAGATGGACAGCTCCATATATCTGCCACAGAAATATGTCACTAGTCCATCTGGGTAGGAGCCCTTTGAATTTGTTTTCAGGGGCAGAACGTTTAAAAAAAACACAAGCTTGTGATTGGACAATCGTTCTGCTTGTCACATTCATCACAGGCCAATCAACATCAAGCAGCGTTGCTTCATATAATGAAGCAATGTTTTCATTGAATTTGTCATTATTTTTTTTCTTTTATATATACATTTTATTTTATCATTTTGTTTATATTGACAGCTGATGTTGCTCAGTGATTTTTGAAGACTGTATGATGCAAAATGTGCCTGTTTGTTACTTGAAATGGCTGAATAAAAAATTGAACAAAAAAGTAGCATTTTTGTTAGCTGTTGTTAGCTGTTAGCCTAGCCGCTAACAGCTAACAACAGTTAATGAAAGTTAGCCGCTAACTTAGCCGCTAACAGCTAATGACAGTAAATGACCATTAGCCGTTAGCCGCTTACTTAGCTGCTAACGGCTAACAGCCTTACACTATCATCTTACACTAAATTGTACCACACAGATGATTCATTTAATATTTCTATGTGACATGAACCTTGTCAAAGACAATCCCCACAAGTGAACTTCTGAGGAGGGCAGATTTCGCTAAGTTTTACTAAGTATCGATGAGGACAATAGGCTAATCGGCATGACCGTTCTCAGCTTCCGGTTTTCAACTTCTGGTTGTCATCACGTCCGTATTCTACAGCTCCTGCCTCTCTTCTCTGATTGGCCCGTTTCAGCCAAGTGAATTCATTGGACAACAAAGGCTTGCAAGACTGGAGCTGCAGGATTTCTGAATCAGGCTGTCGCATAACCATGACAACTGAGCCCTGAGAGAAACATAGCTGCTGCACATTTGAAACTGAGTCGGAACCCGAATATGAAGAGGAACCAGGAGAGAGTCGAGGACCAAGGACAAATGGATGAATATAAAGTTTGTTACTTCAATGCTAAAGTTTAGACAAATTAAAGTTGTTCCTCCATTCCTCTCCCCCTGCCCCTCCATTTGTTGATGTTGATGGAAAGCATGTAGCTCTTTGAAGACATGTAGTGCTTACCAAAACTTAGACTGGCGTTAACCCTTAAGGGACTGCAATTAAATTAAATACATTTGTATTTTTGTTAATTCTGATGTCGTTTCTTGGAATATCTTCAAATACCTAATATCCCTATAATTCTTACAACTTAATCTAAAATGGTATACTTATAAATAAACCACAAAAATTAGGTAAATGTGTTCAAATTGTGTTGTAAATTAGAAAATACAAAAATCGGAAATGTTTTTTTTTCATTATATTTACTAAATATGCAGACAAAACACACTGATCCAAATGTTTTCCACGTGTAGAAAAATAAACAACACACCAGTAGTGATTTGAACAAAATACTTATTTTCGTTTTTGAGATATGATAGTTTTTATGTAAAAATGCAGATGCGTTTTTTTTTTAGTTTGATCACTACTGCAGTACCAAAGCAATACTGAAAACAAAAACTTGGACAAAATATTGCTCAACAATATTGTTTCACCTATATACATCTATATTTCATATACATATATACACTGCACATTTTATACGATACACATTACATTCATTTTATTTTACAGAGAGCCATTCTGGAAGTCATCATGGCAGACAAAAACTCTCTCTCTCACACACAATCTCTCACTAATTCACATGACTTTCTCTCACCAAATCAAACAACTTAGTCTTCCTAAATCACACACTCAAACTGTACCTTACTTTCCCTATCACAATTTTAATCAATCAGTCTATCAATGAATCAATCTCTAGCTCTCTCACCATATGACCTGCTCTTTCTAACCTACTCGCTACAAAGGTCCTTTGGCACCACACAGAGGTAGCACAGAAAAATTCCCGGGTGATTTTAACATGACGTAATGACGTAAATGGAGACGTCACATGAAAGACAGAAATCTATGCTTTTAGGAGCAAAAAGAATGAGCATTCTAGCTAATGTCGTTTTTGAGTTATATCAGTTTAAGCAGAACTATGTAGACAGTGCGGTGGGTGGGGCCGCCCGCGGGAGGTCAGTCCCTTGAGGATTAAATAGTGTTTAGTAAGGGATATGTAGAGTAAGCAAGTTACTACAGAGACATAAACCCCAACAGGATTAGCTAAAACCCTGACGTGAATTAACTTCCACTTCTAAGTAACACTGAACAGGCTGTTGCTACTGGTACTGAAATAAGACGGAGAGAGGGGGTCTTCTCTGTTGTTGTGATATGTTAATAATGTCTGGGTTCTTCAGGGCCGATCAGAGCAACAGGAATAATATTAGTTCAGTCAGTCAACTCATGTTAAATTGTTTTATTGTAGCTGCAAATACATGTTATATGTTTGGCGTCCAGGCTCCAGTCTCATCACTCCTTGCAGAAAGGGTTCCATGAAGACATGGAGGAGTGATTAGCAAAACATAAGAACACCCCTGGAGCCTGTAGGTGGATGCTGGGGTGGAGGTGGGGGTGAAAGAACACGCGGCTTGGGTGTGATGAGGGTAAAATGAAGGCATGGAGGAGTGATTAGCAAACATATGAACAGCTCCAAAACTTAACCAATTGGAGCCTGGCGCTGAGATCTAATATGTGTGGGGCTTGGCACCAGCCGCCATGTGGCAATTCCCCCCAGTGCACGCTGTTAGAGGAATATACTACCTAGCTACAAGGTGTGGGCCTTGGCACCAGCTGCCATGTTGCCATTCCCCCCAGTGCCTATTGAGAGGTATATACTATCTAGGGACTACTTTGTGTGGCTCCAGCACCAGGCGCCTTTCGGCCATTCCCCCCAGCACACACTTTTAGAGGAATATACTACCTAGTGCCTACTAGGTATGGGCCTTGGCACCAGCTGTCATGTGGCCATTCCCCCCATTGCCCGCTGTTAGAGGAATATACTTCCTTGGGACTACTATGTGTTGGCCCAAGCACCAGCCGCTGTGTCGCTGTTCCCCCCAGCACCTGCTGTTAGAGGAATAAACTACCTTGGAACAACTATGTGTTGGCCCAGGTGCAAGCCGCCTTGTCGTTATTTCCCCCAGTGCCCGCTGTTAGAGGAATAAACTACATAGTGAATGCAGATGTTAGCATGTTGAATTGGTAAATACTTAAAGGGACTGTGAGGAGTTTCTAAGTAATCAGAAAAAGTCTCACTTCTAGATATATGCCTGATCGAATTACACAATTAAACAAGAAATCCCACATTCTGCTGTGAGCGACGGAGCCGTGGACAGACACAAGAGGGGTTAGCAGAATGTGGGATTTCTTGGGTTCTTGTTTCTTTTTCTACGCTCCTAGTTATTGCAGAGTGCGCGTTCGTTTGTTTGGTCAGCCGCGGCTCCCGTAGGCACCCGCAAGTGTATCATAGAAATGTGAAGTAGTACTGTTTAGGCTATAAACATGTGCTAAATGATGTCGTTTCGAGTAAATGGTGGACGTTACCCGCTCAGGACACTTGGATTACAGCGCACGAGCAGTATGGAGGAATATTGCCGACTTTTTGTGGACTTTTACGGACACTGTTCGTTCGGGCTCGTATCTAAGTCATGATATCAATGTCAGTGGACAGCGAGGATTCCCCCAGATCTCCGGCTGCATCCTAGATGTTCCAAAACTACTCCACAGTGTTGTTCAGCATGAGGGTGAGTAGAAAATGAGGCCAAATCGTTGTTTGGGTGTAGTGTTCCTTTAAGGATAAGGAATACATGTGCTTTCTATTTCCAAATCAAAAAAGGTGAGACCTAACCTGACACGCCAGATGGACAGTTTCATATGTCAGCCACGGAAATATTTCACAAGTCCATCTGGGTAGCTGCTCTTCTGATTAGCTTTCAGAGGTAGGACCTTCAAAACAATCAGTCGCTGGCGATTGGACGACCGTTTGAACCAAAGAAGAAGAAGATTGGACGACCGTTCTGATTGACACACTCAGCACGGGCCAATCCACATCAAGCCCCAGTATGACGTAGCTTATGTGCATAGCGGCTAAAGTTAGCCATTAGCTGCTAACTTAGCTGCTAACAGCTAACGGCCTTATACCATCCTCTTACGCTAAAAATAGACTTCTGAGGAGGGTAGATTTCACCAAGTTTTACTAAGTACCTATGACAGGAGTGACTTCCCGATCCGTATGTATTTCTATGTCTGAATCCATCGCGTATAAATCTATATCTTTTTTTTATACACATCATGGTTCGAGAGGATGTGACGCAGTTTTCGCGCATGCGCAGTAGAAATCAGGTAGTCCTTTGCTCTCGTCACTTTCGCTCTTCCCGCAGCTCCCGCCTCTTTTCCCTGATTGGGCCGTTAAATTTTAGCCGTGTGAATCCATTGGTCAACGGTGCGCTACAAGATCGAGATCTGCAGGATTTCAGGAACTGAATCAGGCAGATCCCGATCTGCTATGCAAGGTTAGGTGAGACCATGCTGTACATTAAAAGAGAAACCTGGTTGAGAGCAAGCAACATCACTGGGTAAAGCTCAGAGAGGGTGGTGGATTTAGGATCCTTGAGGGTTTGCATTTCGTTTGGCCAGACATCTACAAACCACTCATTGTTATAGAAACCCCCAAAACCAACAGATGGAGAAGCATCAGTATAAAACTGGGGAGAATCTGAAGACTCAGCATAGTCAAAGTAAAGAAAGAAATGCTATTTCATTCATCGCAAAGCAAAGACCAAACTGCAGATCTGAACAACAGCCTTCATCAAAACTGCTGTGTCTTAAAAGAATAAGTTTCTGCAGCTTTCACATTGTTTATAGAATGAAGTAGAACAATATACTCACCCAGAAGGCTTTCCTGATCCAAACAGTGCTTCGGGAGATATTTAGATCCAAAATCGATCAGCGGACAACTGTATAATGGTAGCACACGGGGCATGTATAGCGGCGCTCCTAAAACTTCATTAATCGACCAAAAACTCACCAATATTTCATCAAGGTCCGCTCAGGCTACTCCTCCATTACAGTCCGGTGTCACTCCAGATGTTTTTGTGACTGTGCTGACCTCTGAACTGAAGAATTTGTTTACGTTTGCCTCCGTGCATGCGCAGCACGGCTCATTGTTTCAGGGGAAGACCGCCGGCTACACAACGACTCTCTTCTTCCAGTTTTGTGCAAAATGGACGAATATTTATCGGATGAAGATGTTGTGGAGGAGAACTTTGAATATGATGGGTGTCCTTACAGTTTCGAGCCAGAGTTTACAGATGAGGAGCTCATCAAAAGGAGGACACAGCAAAGAGAAGAACAGCTGGCCAGAGAGCAGTCTTCAGTTCAGAGATCAACATAGTCACAAAACATGTCTGGAGTGACACAGACTGTAATGGAGGAGTAGCCTGAGCAGACCATGATGAGATATTGGTGAAACTAATGAATTTTTGGACAATTAATGCAGTTTTAGGAGCAGCGGTATACATGCCCTGTGTGCTAACATTATACAGATGTCTGCCGCTCCATTTTGGATCTAAATATCTCCCGAAGCACTGTTTGGATCAGGAAAGCCTTCTGGGTGAGTATGTTGTTCTTCTTCATTCTATAAACAATGTGAAAGCTGTAGAAACTGAACTTATTCTTGAAGATGATTTATGTATTTATATTTTTTATTATAACTTCTAGTTAATTTATTTATTTGTATTCATTTATTTATTTTATTATTAATGAATCTTATTTGATTTATTTGGTTATTTTATTTACTTCTAATTTTTTATTTGATTTTTTTTATTTTTTTATTTTTTAAGATTTATTTATGTATTTATTCATGTTTTTACTGTGGCTTATGGAGCAGAGCATAGTGAGTTTTCACATGTACAGAATCCAGCATTGAGCCTCTGATAGGATGTAAAATGCGAGAGCTACTAAGACAGCAAAAGGTCAACTTAACAGAGACATAAACTTTGAATGCCACTTTACAACGAAAAGGTGTTACTGAGAGGAGTGGAGTGGAATTACCATTAAGGCTTCTGAAATGTCTGCTCCCCCCAGCCATGTATCAGCTCCAGCTGATTAATCATTTGCACATCATTATCTACAGAAGCTTAGTATAAAGAGAATGATTCAGGTGGATTTAGGCTGTTTATACTTGGGACTGAGAAATCTTGAGGAGCTGAGAGATGTATAGTGAGATGTTTTAGAGTGAATATTTTCTTGTCAAGACGTCCATAGGGCTGGCTTTGAAAATGGAGAAGGGGAATTTTGAGAGAAGACCAACCATGTAGCCTTTTGAAACTTCTTTTGAAAGAGCCTGTCCACTGTTTCTGGAATCTAGCAGTGCTGACTGACGATTTTTTCAGACATGGTTTAATTGTTTTTTAATTTAGTTTAAGTATTTATTTATTTATTTTTTTAATTTCAATTTTAATTTACTTATGCATTTGTTTTTATTTTTAATTAAAGCTTGGGTCTACGATTTCAAACCGCAGCCTGCCCCCCCCCCCCTCACCTCTCCCCTCTGTGTTCCAAGATCCCGCCCCCAGCTCTTGGCTCCTCATATAGCCCCCTCGGGCAGCGCTACGAGCGACTAGCACAATATATCAGCAGCAAACTCAATCAAAAACAGCTCAGCTCAACTGAAAGTATCAAACACGACAGATATCTCCCTTATAACACACAGCAGTAGCCATTTCAACTGGACCGGCGGCAATGCGGGTCTGGTGCCGCCAGAGCGGAGCCGATTGTGGGGGAGGATTAATCTTTCTCAGCCTGTCCTCCACAGCTCAGCTTACAGTGCTAACGACTAGCGGCTAACAGGCTAACCGGCTCCCCTACAAGTTATTAGCCCCTACAGGCACAAACTAACCAGAGTAATTCAGCAGACATCTCCCACTGTAGTAAACAAAGCCATTACCTGATCAACCAGGGGCGAAACGGCCGATGCTGAAGGTCTGACGGCCGGCTGAGGCTATTCGTTAGCCGTTAGCCCGCTAACAGGCCTCAACCCGCGGGCAGAGCTCCGTTGGGCCCCGGGAGAGGGAGGCGACTTCCCGGATCGGCGCTAGGCTTTTCCGGCTCCATGATAGTTCAGTAGCTAACGCTGCTAGCTGCTCACCGGAGGTAGAGGGGAGGAGGCGGGACCATGGGCAAGATGCTGCGTACTGCGTAGTGAGGGTGACGAGGATTGGATGGACTCATGGACTAACTCACAGACTAACTCACGGACCAATTAATCTTCGCAGGTGCTCAGGTTTAATTGATCAGCTAGTATGCAGCTTTTCAGCAGATATACTGAATGGATTTTTTTCGTTCTTTTTGGTCTTTATACTGTGTAGATAGGACCATAGGACCATAACAGCCTTATAAACGGTGTTATTAATATGTACAAAGCTTCCAAATCGTAGACCCTAGCTTTAATTAATTAATTAATTAATATTTTTTGAGCCAGCACAGGCTTGTTAGGATATCTTGGACTAGACCGGTGATGGGACAATTCACAAAGCATCTACTGAGGTGATTAGAAAGAGCTTTGGAAAGTGCTGGCATGTTCACTAGAGTTAAATGATGCTTAATGTTTATTTCCCCAATTTTGTAGGATGGAGCCTCCTTAAACTTGTTACTTTTGGAGCTGGGCAATGGATTTGTTTTGAGCTTTAGGAGCTGACAGCTCTTGCAGCACAGTTCCTGGACAGAGGGAGGTCATTTGGGTGAAGGAACTGCAGATGGAGCAGGATATGGTTTAATGCCTGGTAGAATGTAAGCTAATAAGGATTAGGTCAACTAAAGACTAATTTAGCCTCTGATTGAATTTCTTGATATACATGGCACCTTTGGCAGTAAAGACTGTGGTACCCTTAAAGAGAACCACTCTAGGAAAGATCTGAAATTGTGGCTAAGTAGGTGACAAATACCTCTCTGCGTTGTGGATATACTTCACAAATAGTGTCTCTAAAACACAGAAGGCCAGAATAATTTCTGACAGAGTAAGGAACTTGAACAGTCTTGGATCACTATCCTTAGCTTTACCTCTACATCTGTGGTGTAAATATGAATTGTTAATACTGTTTATACCTTTATCTCATTCAGAGTCTCATTTTAACTTATTTTCTTTCATAAGGAAGTTGATGTTGCTTGTCACAACCCTTTAATTTTCATGTGGTTGTATTTATTATATTTTATTTTATTGTAATTCTGCCTCATTTTTAGTTTAGTTACATTAATGCTCCTCTATTCTAATGTCTACGTCTGATATTTCCAACTATTATTCTGTGTACAAGAGCAACTAAAACAACCAAATTTCCCTTGGGGATTAATAAAGTATTCCTGATTCTGATTTGTGATTCTAATTTAGAACTACTGAAACGTCTCCACAACCTCATATCTTTGTATGCAAATTCAGAACTACATAACGTAATCTTCGCCACATTAATATTAAGGCCTATTGAGATAAGAGCAAAGTTTTCTAATCATAAAATTACTTTAATAATTATGTAGTTCAGTCTATGAAGATTCCCCATAACCTCTCTGATGAATGAAAAAAGATAAATATGATTAAAATAAATAGATAATGACACAGATTGATGATTCAACAAACCCTGAAGAAGACTTATAATTCAATCATTGTGTTAGATGTTAAAGATTACCGGTATGAGATTTCCTGAAAAGATTTGATTCCTCACAGAATCAGGAATAGCAGCAGGAGGCAGAAACTGAGAACCCATGGCAGGAACTGGGACTGCAGATCCCAGGATCCTTTGCGGCATCACGGCAACTGGGAAGGACAGCAACCAGCATAGCTAGGGATGTGGAAGAGGACCCGGGATGCTCATATGGCAAGGTGTGGTTTTCAGCACTGAATTAACTTTGAGAAGTGCAGATGCTGGATCATCGAATAATCAAAAATCTCTTCATGGCTGAGGCTGGCCGGCATAGAGCTCTTCCAGGGTGCAGTGCAATGGCCAGTCAGCGAGTTGTTTGCAGGAAATCCGGCAGGACAAAGCGGGATTCATTCACAAAGCTGACTTCAGGGACTGAATAAGCCCAGCATCCTCCCATGACAGCCGAGACTCACTCACTGAATAGGAAACGACATCAGGATCACCGGAGCAAAGGTATGACGATGACCGTATGAGAAAATAGGTGAAAGAACATGCAGCAAATCAGTGTCTGGCAGCAAAGACATTTGCCGGGCAGAGGGAGAGATGAGTAAAACTCCCAGTTTAAATATTGAGCCAAATTGAGAGTGTGATTAGAGGATGGACGAGAGGAGTGAGATGTCTGATGTGTGACATGTGCATAGCGGCGCAGCTCGAGTAGTCAGCCTGAACTAGCTTGCAGGCTTTGCTTCATTTATGCGACTAACCCATCGGAATACAGCATTTAATACTGCCATTGCCTTTAGTGCATGACAGTAATGTGCTGCCACTGAGAACATGCTTATTACCTGTAATTCTAATCAATCAATCAATCAATCAATCTTTATTTGTATAGCGCCAATTCATAACAAGTGTTATCTCAAGACACTTTACAATAGAGCATAAAGCTCTTCATTTTATGGATACACATATATGCATAGATACATATATACATATAAAATACACATATACATATATATACAAATATATACATCCAACACCCAACATGAATCCATATAGCCAATCATGGATCCCTCCATCATGGCGGCAAGAAAAAACCTTCTGTTAAGCAGCAGGAAATCTTGAATGTGGATCCCAGTAATTCTAAGCAGACAGCAGTTTTCTGTGAATCTTATCATTTCTATATGCCACACAGTAGCTGTCTTAAAAACCTCTTTACTTGCAATTGAAATATCTGATGTGAATGGTTTAAAATAAAATAGGTGTTTTTGAGGGTGTGTTCATGAGAGGACTGGAGGTGACCTATTCCCACTTAGAGTGCAGATGACCTGGTAAGGTGCTCAGGTGTCCACCAGAGACTTCACACAAACAACCTTCACATCCTTGCTTCTTTTGTTGGTCAACCGCTATTGTTGGGTAAATAACTGAATGTTTAACACAAATACAAAAGTGATAAACCCTATGTCAAAGGTAAAGGTCCTTCACTTTGGGCTATCATGGAGTGTGCCCTTCAGTTTACATGTTAAACATCTAAGGTGCTCTTGTCCAATCAGAGTCCAGGCTACATGCATGTGTATAGTTCAAACAATGAACTGCTTAGGAGGTCTCATTTTGGCTTGGGCCTCTCTGGCTGTCAGGAGTGCCTGATTCAAACACATACTTGGTTTGTAATAAACTTTTTATATGCAATGAAGTCTGTGTCGACGAAGCTTCTCTATCATCTGCATCTACACAACACATTGAGAGACTACATAATATTGTATATTATTATGACACAGCCCTGTGTATATTATTAAACAATAACAAGACACAATTGCTTATCTAGTACATTTCCTTCATATTAACATTCTACTGAACATCCTGTTTTACTCTTCTCCCACATAGATGCTCCTGTGACAATTGTGCAAAAATGCCTAGAGCCTGAAAATGTCTGTTGCGTGGAGATACTAAAGGTATTGTGAAAATGAGTGCTAAATAACAATTTAGTTCATTACCTTTCCTGCACTATGTCACTGACTTGCCTGTTTTAATTAAGTAGGTCAGAGGAAGACTGCAGGAACTCCCAGACCCACCAACCAGGACTCTGACCTCTATGCTTGAGTGTGTTTTTCACTACAACATGCGTTCTTGCATGCATATCTATGGAGCAGACTATGAGCCTTTACATCTAAGAGGAGTAATGCATAAGTATTTTGACATAAATGCTCCTATTACTGTTACACAAAAATAGTAAGGATTAATAGTACATCACTGTTTTCTCCATCTTATGTATTTACAGTTTATCTTTCTTGTTATTTACATATTAATATTATATGTAACATATGGAAAACTGAGGACACACAAAACAGTTCATGTCGACTTTTTATTGTGAAAAATATTTTTACATATAAAAACACCATATGTAACAGCTGGTACTGTAGACATTTTTACATAAAGAAGGTAAAAAAAGACATAAAAAAGGAAAGAAATTTTAACAGAAACCATAAAACCATAATGATAAAAATATGAATTAATAAAATATATGTACATAACAGTGGTGGCTGTGGGTCAGTCAAGAAGGGGAAGCTCATTATTTTCCCAGCCTACATCATAAATTTGTTTATTTATGTAAATGATTAGTGACCCTGTTGTCCCAACTATGTGTCTTCTAGGGATTTTAGCCCCCCAAACCCACTTTTGACCAGACAACACATTTTATTTGTGACAGCACTTCCAGTGAACCAGCTCACCTTGTCATACCAGGAATGCTGAAAAGACCTTTTACGTTTCCCCACCTTTTGCACTAAATCAATCTTAGGAGTTGATCGGCCCTGCTGTTTAACTCTAATTTTCTCTTCATACGGAAGACTATCAGATGGCTTTGCCAAAATCCGGTCCACAACATTCATACTATCTGCCATGATGTGCAGCTTGCTCCTGAGCCATAATCTGTCAGGGCGCCGCCCAGTCATGAGGCTGCAGACCATATTTCAACGAAGTGACAGTAAGTGTCAAGTGTCAAAAACTCCCCCCAGCATACACCGTACACAATCATTGTTGAAACCGCCGTGAACTTAAAACTTTTTTTTAAACTCTAATAACTGATGAAAATAAACTTTTTCAGAAAAAAGAGACCTGGAAAAACGCAGGGCCCAATAATACTTTTTTCACCACACAGCATACGATTGGGAGAAATATTTCTATGAGGTGTATTAATTTTTTGATGTTTCACTACGTGCTTCAGATGAATGGGGGAGATTTTTGACCTATACTGCAGCCAGTCACCAGGAGGAGCAGTTTTTGTGGCGGCTTCAATTATGAGCGTCCATGTTTTTAACAGTCTATGGTTAACAGCTGCTACTGACGCTACTGTGTCCAGCGTACTGTACATGTGTCCACAGTCATGTTTCATCACAATGCACGGTACAATCGCCATGAGAAACCATGAGAAACAGGAATGTGTGACTTAGCCCTTAAAGATGCCTGGCCTACAGAGCCTTTGTGAGCTGATGTTGGGATTTTGTGGGCTGAAGAATCAGGGTGGTGCTGCCTGTCTGCTTTGTGCTGCGGATAAGAGTGGAGTATCCTGATGTAAAAGACCAGTATGAGGGGTTCAGAGCTTCCTGGGTTGAACCTTGACATGTAGCTAGCTCTCACATCCTCTTTGTCAGGTCTGCCACACTGAGCAGAGGTCTTCTGGGTCTGGTATTTTCTGCAGCTCCTTCAGGTGTGGAGAAGGGTTCTGGAAAACCTTCTAAAAGACAAGGTTCAACAGTTCATCTGCATGATCTGAAATGCAAGACACAAAGAAGTATGTTTACAAAAAAGAAATGGCACTGAAACCAGAACATCTCACTGCAATGTTGTATTCTTTTTCATAGTCTTTCATTGACACAATGTCCTTAAGGATTATATCGTCTCGATTCTATTTTGATAACATTTTTATTCCAGTTGCCTTTATCTTTTACTTTCCCTGCTATGCCTTTTTGCCAGTGTTTTTAAATGTGTTGATTTTTAATAAGGGCTTGTTTAAGTTATGGAAAGTCTGCTCTGCTATCACTGGCTTTGCTGTACATCCTTCCTCCTTGGATTTTGCGAAGTTGACTGTAACATGACCAGCATAGACACAAGACAGAAAAATGTTTAACCTGTTAAAGCTGGGGTTGGCGATCTGATTTAGATACACTTTTTGAAATACTGGTTAAAATGGTCTTAATGACCCGATGGTAATCAACTCATAATGTGTTCTCAAAACAGAGCAAAAAATATCAGGGGAAACACCAACCAATAATCATGCAGGGACACCTGTTTTTAAACCAATCAAATCCCAACGCCATTCTGCCTTCCTGCTGCGTGTGCATTTTCCCGGCGTGCGTGACTCGGTGCGTGTAGCATGTAAGGAACAGACTCCGCAGGAGAATGCTTACCTTTCAAGTTTTGTCTTTGAAAAAAAGGGAAGTCCGCTGTGAGCCCTCCCACAACCCCAACCAAGCCCCAGTATCTCTCACATTTTAAGACAGATGTACAAGAAATCCAAAATAAACTCTTTGTTTTTCTAAGTTTGTTTCGCTATTGGCTCTAATCTCGCGAGAACTGCCGTCCATACTACTGCAGGTTCTCGCGAGACTTCTTCTTCTTCAACGGTTGGCATCCATCATTTTGGAGCATTACCGCCCCCCTCAGGCCAGAGACAGAGTTCAGTTTGGAGAGGCAGAGGAATGTTTTTGTTATTATATCGTCACACGGGGATTTACAGGAAAATACTGATACTGAGAGGACGGCAGAAAGGAAGAGAAAATATGGAAAATACCGTAGTTTCATGGCCAAAACTGGAGATTTGACAGCTATGTAGAGAATGTCAGAGGAACTACCTATACTCTGATCCCCATCGGCTGTGAGTACTAACTAACTTTACATGTTTGTTTGGTGTTTCTCACTGCTAGCTGAGACATGACTTGGTGTAGTGTCAAACAAACACGTTGTGCTGAGGGTTTGGAGTTGAATCAGTCTTCTGGATATAGGGGCTGCGCGCGTGCATTTGAGCGGGGGCTGTGGGGGACGCCAGGTGGAGCCCGAGGAGATGCTACTTTCAAATTCATGCTAGTTTTCTAAAATGGCCAACCCCAGCTTTAAGAGTATGAAGACACAAATTATAGCCATGCAGTTTTACCTTTTATGTAGATTAAAAAAAAAAAATTATGGAATGTAAAAATCATGTAGTTTTTGTTCCTCATTAGATACATTAGGTGTTTCTGCCCAGATAGCAAAATTCTTCTGGCCCATATCTGGGCCACAATTCACATGCCACATCACGGTATCTGGCCCGTATTCGGTTTGAAATGATGGCACTTGGGTGGTCCACTCTTGTTTGCAAGAAGTGGGCCACAATCGAGCCATCACAATGCCAGATATTAACCATAAGCACCCAGCAAACTGGACATGGGCCACTTTAGGCCACATCCGGATGACCTGGAAAAAGTTTGCCATATTTCAGCCAAAGGTGGGCCATATCTATTTCGTGATATTTGGGCCAAATGTAGCATGTAGCACATGGGCTGGCTTAGGTTCATATCTGTTTCATACGGGCCGGAAGAATGCCTAAAGTGACAGACTGTTGCCGGAAGTGGCCCGCATATACTATCTGGGTGGCAACTGATAATTCAGCTGAGGACCTTTATTTTTATCGTTTATCTTACTGTTTTTATTTGGGGTTTTTCTGTGATATTTTTTGTCATTTATCTGACGGTACTCATTTTTTTTAGATATTTGTATCAGAGGTATCATAAAAGTATGTATCAAATAAGAACAGGCTTTCAGGGGTTAATTTGTGTTCACTGACAAATGTCACATTATGTGATACATAACAAAATGTCTATGCCTATATGTTGTTCATAAATAAATCAGGAGGATAATTAAGTCACACATCTTATTTGCCCTCCTCAGTTTCTTGTAAATCACTGATGTGCTGTAGTGTTAGTAGTTGTAACTTTTCCTCCCAGTCACACAGCTTGTATGACAGCATTCTGTGGGCATTTCTGAGTGTTTAAACTTTCAAACATCAGATTAAACTAGTTTGTTGATAATAATGCTGTGTCCACAAACGCCGGTGACGAGGATCACATCTGCAAATACGCTGATCTGAGTTGATGTTATTGTTTCCACAACTCACAATAATAGTGTATATAGTGAGATACTCAGTGGATTTCACACATATGATATTTGTTTGACTTAAGAGATTTTTGGGATAGGGAGACTAATGTATAAGAGTGATAGACACACCTCATTTTGTGTTTTCCACGTAATAGTCTCAGTGTCTTCAGTACACCTTTCATATTGAGGCCAATATTAAAAATTACAAAAGACAACCCTTCACAATGTGGCATCAATTTCAACATTCTGGAGGTTTAAAAAGCTGGTATTGTCAGCAAGTCATTCACAGTTCATCATTCAAGCAGCCATGAACACACATCGTCACTTGATAGACGAGCAGCACCAACTATCCACAGCGCGCCTTTAGGTTGGTAGCAGGCAGTCAGATGTTGCTTGTGAATTTGTTGTGCTTCAAAGTGTCATCGGCAGACTTGCAGCAAGACACAGAACTACTGGCAGTGTTTGTAACAGACCCAGGAGTGGAGTCCTATGAGTGATGGACCGCAATGATGACCAGTACCTCAGAACCTGTGCACTCATACCCCTTTTCCACCAAGCTGGTTCCAGGGCTGGTTCGGAGCTACAGCCAGACTTAGCACCAGTTCTTTGGTTTCCCACAGACTAAGCAGCGGTTGCTGGCTCTCAAAATTGGTGCTTGGCAAGCACCAACTCTTTGCTGGGCCAGCAGAAAGAACCACGTTACGTTGGGGGGCTACGGCTTACGTCAGGGGGTGAGGGCGGGATTATTGACCAATCAAAAAAGAGTAAAAACACGGAAGCACTCTTATCCATCTTCTCAAGCGTGATTGCTGTTCGTTGCATAATCGTCAAGCAGCATTAACTTGCAGGATCGCCAACTTTTGCTCTCTAAGGAAGGCTCGAAAAGCCAACCGCCACGTAGTCCTTCATCTTTGTTGTGGCAATTGAATTTGGCGCTAGTTGTTATGGGAAACAGGCTAACGTATACAGACGTATACATTGATGATATACATGATGATGCAGCCCTCTGGCCTGCAACTGTTTGTGGAAAAGCAAACGGTTCTTAACTGGTTCACACTTGAACCAACTGTGAACCGGCTCAAGCACCAGCCCTGGAACCAGCTTGGTGGAAAAGGGGTATCAGACACTTTCTGTTCATGGATGCTAATGCTCCACCACATTGTGCCAGAAATGTCACAGCTCGACTCAGGAAGTCAGAGTGCCTCATATGGTATGGCCCGCAGTGTCCCCTGACATGAATACCATAGAGCAGGTCTGAGAACAGCTGAAGCAGAGACTCGATGATCGGACCCCACCCCCATGTGATCTGCAGAAATGCGGGTACCACTTGCGAAGGAGTGGAACACATTGCCTCAGAACAACATCATGAGGCTAGTGATGAGCATGAGACGTCGCTGTCAAGCTGTAATTGTGGCAAATGGTGGAAACATCTGCTACTGACTTTGACAATTTTGGTTATTGTGGCTTTGTTATTATATAAATTTTGGAGTAACAAACGTTAAACTAATGAAAACGGTGTTTCTTCTTGTTCATTAAAAGTAACATCAACAGCTACTATTACTTATTTCATTTAAATTCAGACCAAGTAGGAAAAGCACTCATGTAAATAACAATATACCTAACTTATTGTGAGTTGTGTATTTTATATAGATTCCCCTTTTATCAATGTTTACATGATCTGCTGCAAAACACAAAGAAGCACAGCCTTCACTGATCATTTCCCTCATCCCCAGTTTAGACATAAAATGACTTTTGATATCTTATGAGATAATTTAGCAATTACATTGCCTCAGTGAGTGCAGAGCAGTTTGCCTCGTCCTCAGATCTCTGTACATTTAACAGCAGCCTGCACAGTAACAGACAACAGAGACTTCACATTACAGTCCTGAACAAACACAACTGTGAAGTCGTCGTGGTTAGAAAACAGCAAAGCTCATTTAAACTAACATTACAGGCTAAAACAACAGGCTAACCACCACTAAGCTTAGACTCTTAAAGGTAATGCAAAGCCTAAAGGAACAGGAGAGGCTGTATGAAGAACAATTATAATCCCTCAGCTGTTAAACTCCTCTTGACTAATGTGGGAACATTCATACATCTAAGTTTACACTGCAGACTTTCAGAGTAACTTCAACACTGAGGAAAATCTTGAGGTCTTACAACTGCTCCACTTCCCTCTGCTGTTAGCAGCTCATAGCAATTAGCAAAATAAAAGTACACAGCAGTTAAAATACTCACATTTCCATGGTCCGAGGTTTGGTGGCAAACAGTTGGTGCTGGATTCAGGAAAAGTCTGGTGTCCAGTCCTGTGTTGAACTGACTGAAGTTGAAGAAGCAGTCGGTCATGTAGTGACTTGCACACACATACAGGTTTTAGCTGACTGCAGCTGCTCATTCCCTTCAAAAATAAAATTAAGGCTACCTGAGGCTGGTAGACTACAGATATATGAGGATGTTTACAGCCAACAACCGAACTGATAGCTTCTGAGCTCAGACATGATGAACTCAGACCTCTCACCAAGAGTAAAAACAAACATGGCTGCTCTTCACAAATCTCTCCAGCAAGTAGAAGGGGGGTCTGCTCAGATGGACAAATCAGGTCAGGTATGCAAATTAAAAAAAAATAAATGTATGTAACAGCATATCCACAGACTCAACAGCGTGTTGGGGGTCATGAGTTTACATTTATACAGATTGCTAAATACAGGGTTTGTTTTTTTAATATCACATTTTGTGGGCTGAGAGGAAGGCCAAAGACCCAAAAATGTGTCCAAAAGCCTTAACATGGGGCCTTTAAATGAAACATATGTGTGGTATAATTTCATGTGAAACAATAGTTTTAAGCTAGTTTAATAAAACAGCTAACAAATGCAAAGAAATTTAATAGCTGTTAACTGTTGTTTGCCGTTGGCCATTAGTTATTAGCCATAGCAGCTAATGACTAAATATTGTTAGATATTAGCCTCTACTTATGCCACGTCATGTATAGCAGCACTGTGTGAAGATTCACCCTCCTCTCCAGTTTTTTCTGCTCCTTCCCCCCTCCCCTCTCGGGTTCTCCTCTCTCATGGCTGCTGCAGCTGGGGCGTGGCTTTGGAGCAGACCTGCTGGTATCCTCACCTGCTTCCAGTTATCCCAATCAACTTCCCTATTTTAGGCCGGAAGACTCACCTGCTGATCGCCGGCTGGTTGCACTTCATTAGTGGTTCATCTCAGCCTCAAGTAAACCTGAGTTACCCTAAACTGATCATCTGCTTCTACTCTTGATTCTATTCAATAATTATGGTCATATCCTAACACACTGCTTGATATGGATTGTTCTGTGATGAGTGTGATGAGATTAATGTTTGTCAGTCCAATCACAAGCTGCTGTTTTTTTTCTGCTCCTGAAACCATTTTCGCACACCTCCTTCCCAGATGGATCAGTGAAAGATGACCAATATTGAATTGGTCATCTGGAGTGTCAGGTGGTGGTGTTTCCCCTCCCTAACAGCTGTGGTAACATTATGGCTAAAAATTGACCATGGTCATCTTTGGTGACATAGATGTGTGGATGTATCAACGGGACAGTGACACAGTGAAATAGTTGAGAAAAAACAGGTGGAGGACTACTTGTTTATGTGAAGGAATGCTCCAAATGTGAACTTATTGAGTTGCCAGTGGACAATGAAATTCAATATCTTGGTCTAAATGTTTTTCTTTCCCCTGAAATGTTGTTCTTTTTATATGCCTTTACCGGCCTCCCTCATCCGAAGATGTATTTTATGATAAACTGAGGTCTATTTTAAATATCTGGAATTTTAAAAGGGAAGTTATTGTAATTGGGGATTTTAACATCAACTGGGATAACAAACTGGACCGGAAAAAAACTAAAACAACTTACAGATAACTTCAATCTTGCACACATTAACAACAACAACAATTGACTTCATATTAACAAATAAACCTGATAAGATCATTAAAACCTTTAACCATCTATTTGGGCTCTCTGACCACAACTTCATTTTATGTAGCAGAAAAATGAATGGAAAACATGTTGATAAATCTTCTACGATTAAAAAGGGTAACATAATCCCTAACAGTGCACAAGAAAACTTGAAAGACTCTCTCAAATACTATAACTGGTCCAGTGTACTAACAAGTCACACAACTAAAGACAGCAGCAACATTTTAACAACAAAGTTTAAGGAAATTCTTGACCTTTTCTATAAAACAGTGCAAATGAAACGGTGCAAGAAAACTTTACCATGGCTGAACAATAACGTCTGGAAATGAATGGAGTGGGATATAGCTCTTAAAAACCCCTCAAGGACTTAGAAGTGATCGTCATATATTTAACTCACTGAGGAACAAAGCGATTTATCAGATTTTTAAATCTAAAGCAGATTTTTGCATCAAAATGATAGATGAGGCGAATGGAAATGGAAAGTTGATATGGGAAACCATTACCAGACTGCTAGCTCAAAACAATATCACAAAGAGAAATGCCATACAACTCCAGGTGAATGGCATACTGTGTGTTAATTTGGATTTTATTACAAGTGCTTTTAATCATTTTTTAATTCACTTGATTGAGTATTTAACAAGGAAGTTTAAATGCCCTGACGCTCTCATTAAACCTCCTGATCCTGACAAACCAGTGTTCAGCATAAGGGATATAACTATCCCTGATGTCTTAATTGTTATCTCATCACTGAAAAACTCTAAAGCTAAGGGCATGTTTGGCTTAGACAGTAATCTACTGAAGTCTAATAAGCAGGCTCTGGCAAGTCCGATTGCACATTTGCTAAATCTTTCTATTAAACAATGTTTGAAAGCGGCGAAAGTCACCTCTGTTTATAAGGCTGGTGACAAAACAAAGCCTGATAACTATCGGCCAGTCAGCATCCTGCCCACTGTTCAAAGGTGACAGGGAAATTGGGGTCATTGCAATTAATGGAACGTCTTAGTAAAAGTCGCTTTCACTGCAACCAATGCAGTTTGGATTTCGCCAGTATCACTCCACTGACACTGCCACCTGTTATTTCTTAGAAAACATAAAGAGTCTACTAGACAAGGGTGGTTATGTCGGGGCAGTTTTTTTTAGATCTGAAACAAGCCTTTGAGGCAATTAACCATGAAGTGTTGCTCACAAAACTGTCTTTACTTTTCAAACACAACTCTCTGCTGGATGAAATCATTTTTACGAACCGAAACCAAACTGTTCACATTGGAGAGTAGAAATCATCATACCTCAGTTTTTCAGCTGGAGTACTACAGGGCTCCATCTTAGGACTGATCTTATTTAGTCTTTTTTGTTAATGATCTGCCAAATGTCTGTTCAAATTTAAAGTAAAACTATTTTTAAAAGTAAATATCTTGTTATAATTTTTGATTCCAATCTGACTTTTAAAGACCATGTTAAGAAAATCTCAAATGTCATAAAGTTCAATCTGGCAAATTTCCATCATATAAGACCCTTTCTCACTGCACAGTCAGCTAAGGCTTATATGTATGCAATGATTTTCTCTCATATAAAGTACTGCAATACAACCTGGTCACACACAACATCAAGTACAATTAAAGCTGCAAGCAGCATTGGACGGGTCCTCGCTGTCTCGCAGGTCCCTCATGCCCCGTTGACTTCCACTTTGAGAGTTTCATCCCTTTATCATCCCTATAAAATACTTTAAGTTAGACAAAAATTTGTTTCTGCAGATCTGTCTAAAGCCTGTCTTTACAATGGAATGTGAATGAGACATTGTATTGCTCCTCCTTTAGTGACATCATCAGCTGTGAAGATCAAAGTGAGGAGAGTTCCATCACTATTGGCCTGCGGCCAAACTTCTCTGAGAGACCTGCGCTCTGAGTCAAAACTTGTGAAACAACTTCTCATAGTTGCCACAATTTTGACCTAATCTCTCTAAAAATATGACCTTTTTATGTGAAATTTTGTCAGGAATCTAGTAATGTAACTTTTAAAGCTGAATTTTGTTTTGTTTTTTCTGTTTTGGCCCAACTGTCACAGGATGTCTCTTGCTGTTCCATCGGTCCCCATTCGTGTCTATGGGAGGGCTGTTTCAGCATCACTAACTTTGAGGGTTCCTCATTCAGAAACCGTTTGAGAAACAACAAATCCCTTCACAACTTTTGTTCATCAATGTCTCCTCTCTCAACTGTCCAAATTTCAAGCTGATACCATTTATGGTGTCGGAGGAGATAATTTTCCCGTCCAGCTTGTTTTTCACCTGAAATTTTACTTTGAAGGGCAAATTGCCAACTTCCTGTTTGAGATTCATCAGGGGTGTCAGCATGAGATTTGTGGGTCTTGATGAGACGAACATTTTGATGTTGGTTTCATCTCTCTACTACATTCCTAGTGGCCATGAGGTCCATTTTAGTGTTTCCAGGTGGCGCTAGAGAGCACATTTTGGGGTGCTGGGGTTTAGTTTTTCCATTTTATAAAATTTTTTGGCATCCTGAAGGAGTATGCCGGTTTTGGTGAGTTTTTGAGCATGTTTAGGGGGTCAAATTAAGGTTTATTTGCCCCTGTAAATAATAATAATTAAAGCTGCAAGCAGCATTGGACGGATCCTCGCTGTCTCGCAGGTCCCTCATGCCCGTTGACCTCCATTTTGAGCGATTCATCCCTTTTCATCTGTTTAAAGTACTCTGAGTTTGACTGATGTGTGTTTCTGCAGCTCATATGTCTGTGTATGAGACATTCTATTGTCACAGCAGAAGCTGCAACATCAAAGAGACAGAAGGGTGACGTCATCCTTGATGATGTCATCCTGGATGAACAGCTGCAGTTGGGATGAGAAATCATGCGCTCTAAAATTTTAAAACAACTCCTCATAGTTGCCACAATTTTGACTCAATCTCTCTAAAAATATGACCTTTTTATGTGAAATTTTGTCAGGAATCCAGTAATGTAACTTTTAAAGATGTATTATTTTTCATTTTTTCTGTTTTGACCCAACTGTCACAGGATGTCCCTCAGTGTTCTGTCAGTCCGCCATTGAAGTCAGTGTAATAGAGCTGCGAGACCTGTTTCAGCATCACTAACTTTGAGGGCTCGTCACTCGAAAACCGTTTGAGAAACAATAAATCCCTTCACAACTTTTGTTTATCAATGTCTCCTCTCTCAACTGTCCACATTTCAAGCTGATACCATTTATGGTGTCGGAGGAGATAATTTTCCTGTGTAGCTTGTTTTTCACCTGAAATTTTACTTTGAAGGGCAAATTGCCAACTTCCTGTTTGAGATTGGTTAGGGCTGTCAGCATGAGATTTGTGGGTCTTGATGAGACGAACATTTTGATGTTGGTTTCATCTCTCTACTACATTCCTAGAGGAAGTTACAGCCATTTTAGTGTTTTTTGTCTATGGTGGCGCTAGAGAGCACATTTTGGCATGTTTGGGGTTATTTTTATCATTTTATGAGTTCTTTTACATCATTTGGCATGTGTGTATGTTTTGGTCAGGCTGCGAGATTGTTTGGGGGGTCAAATCATTGTGCAAAGTGGGGATTATTGAGTGAGCTTTTATTTTGAAGGGCATATTGCCAACTCTCTGAGGTAGGTCAGTAATGTCAGCGCGTGACTTTTCTGTCTTGAAGTGTCCTTGCCCTTCGGGCAAGGACCTCTTGTCATTTTGGTATTGTTGGGGTTAAGTTTGATCACAGATAGACCCTGCTTTAGTTTTTCTGTTTCACAGTCTTGCTGAGGTGAACCTGTTAATCAGTGAGTGTGACATCATCAGCTGTGAACAGACCCCTGAACACCACGTGATTTTTCTGTCTTGAAGTGTCCTTGCCCTTCGGGCAAGGACCTCTTCTCATTTTGGTATTTTTGGGGTTCAGTGTGATCACAGATAGAGCCTGCAGTTTTTCTGTGTCATAGAACAGCTGCAGCTGTCAATCAGTGAGTGTGACATCATCAGCTGTGAACATCAAGGACAGATTTGAATTCCATCACTCTGAGGGCCTGCGCTCCAAGTGGAAACTTTTTTAAGCAACTCCTCATAGTTGCCACAATTTTGACCTAATCTCTCTAAAAATATGATCTTTTTGTGTGAAATTTTGTCAGGAATCCAACCGTGTCATTTTTAAATCCTTAGGAGTTATTGTTTTCTCTGTACATGACCAACTGTCACAGGATGTCCGATTCTGAGATTTCTGCTCCTATTCATTTGATAGGGGACGCAGGGAGGGCTTCTCTGGGGTTCACAAACTTTGAGGGCTCGTCATTCGGAAACCGTTTGAGAAACAACAAATCCCTCTATAAGTTTTGTTCATCAATGTCTCCTCTCTCATCTCTCCGCATTTCAAGCTGATACCATTTACGGTGTCGGAGAAGATAATTTTTCCGTGGGACCTATTTTTCACCTGAAATTTTACTTTGAAGGGCTAATTGCGAACTTCCTGTTTGAGATAGGTCAGGGGTGTCAGCGCGAGATTTGTGGGTCTTAATGAGACGAACATTTCAGTGTTGGTTTCATTTCTCTACTACATTCCTAGCGGCCGTGAGGTCCATTTTAGTTTTTCCAGGTGGCGCTAGAGAGCACATTTTGGCATGTTAGGGGTTAATTTTTCCATTTTATAAAATTTTTTGCTGATTCTGAGGTGCTTGCCAAATTTGGTGAGTTTTTGAGCATGTTTAGGGGGTCAAATTAAGGTTTATTTGCCCCCCTCGTGAAATAATCCAAAGCAGGAACAATAGAGTCCTCGCGAGGACGTCCTTCCCTTTGGGCGAGGACCCTAATAATAAGAAAAAAGAAAGAAACGAAGCAGGAACAATAGGGTCCTTCCCTTTGGGCGGGGACCCTAATAAAACCCATCATATCTCTTTAAGGAGGTGGTAAAAATCCTTGACATGAAACCATTTCATTTCCATTATTGTAATCTCATTAATAAGTATAATATTTTAAATTTTGACTTATTTTTAGGGTATTGAACGGACATGGTCCCCCACCATTAACTGATTTTATTCAGAGAAAGGAAACTAGCATGAATACCAGAGCACAGTCTCAAGGAGACTGCAACATACCGAGGCGTAGGACAGAGTTTGGCCAGAAGGTGACATCTGTTAGAGGCGCACATTCATGGAACAGATCACCAGCACAGATCAGAGACAGTTACGACTATGTAACATTTAAAAATAAAATTAAACATTGGTTGAAAACAAACCAGCCATATCATCAAACATAATGTTCATCTCCTCCTCCACGGCTGCTACTGAGAGCTCTGATGCTAGATAGATTGCGAGTTATCTTTTGTTCACACAGTGTGTTGTTCTTATTTGGTAAAACTTCATGTTTTCTGTTTACTGTCTTGAGGAAAGTGTTGCTATTCTATTTTTTTTTCTGTTTGACCATCTGCCTTAGGATGACGAAATTTAGCTATTGTGTTACCCACGGCACATTTGCAGTGATGTGTATTACAAAATTGCTGATTGATGTGAACTGTCCTAATCAAATAAATTAAAATTAAATCAAAATAAAAAGTTTGTGTAATATTCAGAAGGATTTATATTTGGTGATTTTGATGCTGATAACCTGCATCAGTGGGCAGCTCTATGATCAGGCCTGGATGCTGTATATTGTATTAAACAGATGCAGGTGAAATTATTTTTTTTAATTTTCTGATCTAATTACCAGGTCTGTGTAATTTTACCATGACTCAATAAAAGGCAAAGAAACAAACATATTTCACTGAGACAAAATTCAATACTTGGACCAGTAAAATAATCTGCTTGGCCAGCCAATTTTTTAACTAGCATGGAAATAAGGACCCTGGACAGGTATGTATATGCATAACTTAATAAATCAAAGGATGAGATAGATTGATATAATACAGCACAGAGAATCAACAGGGGATTATTTCTGGGTTTAAAAACATTATGTTGAATTAGTAGACAGCATGAACAGGCAGTGTTACATTGACTGCTGTCATTCAAAGAAACACATGAACACCACCACTGTTGTAAATACTTCATAAACATGAATTTTTGAGCTTCAAACATGTCATTAATTTTAAAAAGTTTGTTTGGTGACATGACTTGTTTCAGTATTGGAGTAGCACATTGATGGTGTCTATTTGGTTCAGCATGTTTCAGAGAATGTGTCATAATATACTTGTTATGTTTTTAAGTTAGTTTTGATCTTCCTTTGATTTTTCTTAATGCTTTTTATCCCAGGAAACATCTGCAAGGACAACAATCGGGAGTCAGCCAGTGACTGTAATATGGACTGTTTACTTTTGATGTATGGTTACATACATAATCTAACACTGTATCCCTTTTAAGGAAGGAAGGAAGGAAGGAAGGAAGGAAGGAAGAAAGAAAGAAAGAAAGAAAGAAAGAAAGAAAGAAAGAAAGACCACGGTAATATGTAACTTCACCTTTCAACATCTTCAATTACCCAATCAAGTTGGTCCTCATGACTGTAGCTTTGGTGCATGAATTATTTGTTTTTAGAAAATACTCTAAAATGATTGCATTTTGGTCCCTTTACATTTGTTTTATAGTTTTGTTTGCAGATCCTCTGCAACCATTCTTTTAAAAGCACAATAATGCTTTTAAGTTCAACAGCCTGGCAACATGAACAACTCCTACTATAGAAAGTGGTTTATCTAAAGTTCTAATCTCCCTCTTTCTTTTTTGTAATGTTACATTCTATGTTTTATGTAAATGTTTGTGTGTTTTGTTAGAGTCAAACTGTAAAATTCTGTGTGTGTATTGATTTGATTTTTTCTAATTCCCACATACTAAATGAGATTTATTGCCAGCATGTGAAGGGGTGATGTGCTTGTTTATTGGAAAACAAATGGTCAAAATGTTTTGTTCGGGGACATGTAAAGTGTGAAGACTGACTGGAGACTTGGCAAGAGACTTCCTAAACCTGGCCACATGACATAAGAAAAACTGTCTGCTCTTCCTTTGACTTCAATTATTTCTTGTACTTCCACTGTTCTTCTGGTGTTGCTAAACCTTCCAGTTAAGCTCTGATAGTTACTCTAACTTTTGCATCTTCATCCCTAAGTACTCACTTCCTCACAGCTGCCCTCTGGCTAACTTCTGGCCCTGTCCCATTGAAGCACTGACTGTGGATCTCTCCTTAGAACTCAAGGATTCTCTCCTGGCCACTTTTGGATCTTCCATTAGGATTTCCCAACTACAAGTCTGTGATCAATTTTGGACTGGCTGTTAGCTGTTAGTATGGAGCCGCTGATAAGCTGTTAGCATTAGTTAGCATTCTCCGGCTTACCTTTTGCCTCCCAACTTAGCTATTCTTCAACTGGAGCCTTTACTGTTGACCTTCCCTTCGAATCACAGTGATTCTCTACCAACCTCCAGTGAATCTCCTGTGAATTTTCCATCAGAATTTCCCAGCTAGACTACATTCCTCTCAGATTAGCTGCTAGCTCAGAGCCACTGATCAGTTGTTAGCCTCTGTGGGCTAGTGGCTTGCCAGCCAACAGGCTGCTTCCACTGCTTCCTTGCGCAGCTAACATAACACCCCGAAAATACTCGCCCAGCAACTTCTCAACTTCACCTCCCTCTCCACTCCGACATGTCTTACAGTCATTAAATCCTTTGGTCTTCTGCTTCATCCTTGTTATATTCATCGAGCTCAGAAACAGAAGTTTGTTTATTCAAGCCATTCCATCCCCACAGTACAGCTAGACCGGCGCACTGCCCACTATCTATGTCATCACAAGCCTCTTATCCAGGCTTTTAATTCCCTTCAATCTGCTTTTAATCCGTTTCAGTCTCGGCTGCAAAAACTCAAACTGGTTTTAAATGCAGATAAATCCAAACTGATGGCGTTCTCAAACAACAGTGACTTGTCGGGGAAACTCCCTGAAATCCTTACCTCAAGGAGTGTGCCCATTGAGGCAGTGCCCAGTTTTAAATATCTGGGCTTTCTTATTGACCGTGAGCTCTCCTTTAAAGCTCACATTGCCAAACTTGTTACAAAACTCAGGGTGAAAGTTGGGTTCTTTTATAGAAATAAGTCCTGCTTTTCACTCAGGGCTCGTAAAATGCTTGGATTACTGGATTACGGGGATGTTCTTTACATGTCTGCTTCAGGTAAATGCCTACAGTCTTTGAATGTCATCTATCATTGTGCTTTGAGGTTTATTATCGGCTGTAGTCATCTTACCCATCATAGTGAGCTCTATGCTTTGTCTGGTTGGCCTTCCTTGAGTGCTCGCAGGTATATGCACTGGATGATTCTCATCTGCAAGGCTCTTCTTGGACTGGTTCCTTCTTATCTCTGTTCTCTTTTTCAAAGAACTGGAAGCCTTTATGCCTTGCGCTCTCAAGGCATCATTCGCCTGTTTGTTCCTCGTGTCAGGACTGAATTGGGTAAAAAAGCGTTTAGCTTTGCTGCTCCCTCTGCATGGAATGCTCAACAGACCAACTTTAATCTGTCCGAACTTATTTCTCTTGGAGCTTTTCGTTCCATGCTAAATGACAGACAAGATACCATGGACCAGTGCCTGTGTTTATGAACCTGTTTTGTGAGTCACTATGTTGCACTTGTAGCACTTTTCCTCCAAAGCACTTTGTTTTTAATTATATCCTGTAATATATTTGTGTTTTATTTGTTTTCGTGAGTCAGTTTAGTATTTTACCTTCAATTTTTATCTCTAAGTATTGTCTGTTTAAAATTAATCTTGCATTATTGTAATGTATTTATGCACTGACGTGTGCTGCTGACCTCTTGGCCAGGTCACCCTTGCAAAAGAGATCTCAATCTCAATGGGTTTTCTACCTGGTTAAATAAAGGTTAAATAAATAAAAACAACAAACCACATGTGCAGCTCAGTAACCTGAGACCTCTTAGATGCTCCACCAATCCTCCCTCTGCCCTCTCCTCCTCATCTACAGACATCTTCACAACATTTATGCTGCAAAATGCATGATCCATAAACAATAAAACCAACCTAATCCATGACATCATCACAGACAGGAAGGTAGATTTTTTATGTCTGACTGAAACCTGGCAAAATCCAAATAATTACATCACGCTAATCAAGTTAAACTCCACCTAGCTATGTCTATCTCTTATCGTGCCGCACTGGACATGGTGGAGGGTTGGTAGTGATATATAGAGAAGATTTCCAAGGTTAAGAAGCTAACAGCACCTAGCAGCACAGCTCTTGAGTGTTTGTTCCTCTCCCTCTCTGGATCAGCTCCACTTCTGATTGTCCTTTTCTACTGGCCTCTCAAAGCAACTCCCACCTTCTTGTCTGACCTGTCTGAGCTCCTCTCTGCTCTCTGCTCCATGTTTTCTTCCATACTTCCCCTTGGGCACTTCAATATCCACACTGACCCCACCAGCTGCACACTCGCCTCTTAATTTCTATCAATATTGGACTAGTTCAACATCATACAGCATGTCTAAGGACCCACCCTCTTCAAAAAACACACATTGGATCTTGAAAATCTGGCCTCACCATCCATCTAGATGCCTATAGCAAGCATGTTAGCTCCTACAAAGAAGCTCTCTGCAGAGCAAAGTCCAGCTACTATTCTTCCCTCATAAGTGACCAGCAAAACCATCCCTGGTTTTCTCCACCCCATTAAAAAACACCATCCCCCAGGCGACTTCAACTTCTGCACGAGGCACCTGAAATTTTGTCAGGATAAATTACCACAATCCAGCAGCAACTCAGGATCATCAAATCAGGACCTCTACCTCAGGATTTCAACCCCACCAAGGCACCACTCCTCCGCCTTACTGCCATCTTTCCTGCTTCACACCCATGAACACTCTTCCGGTGACCAAATGGGTAAAGAAAGGCATCCACTTGCTCTCTCAACCCCATGCCTACTCCACTGTCGAAAGCATCTCTCTCTTTCCTGTGTCCCATCATGGTAGACATCATCAATGCCTCACTATCATCTGGAACTGTCCCAGCATCCTTCAAAACTGCCTCAGTAACCCACATTATCAAGGTGCCTAGGTTGGACCAGAGGACCTCTATAATGATCAACCGATATCCAACCTTCCCTTCATCAGCAAAATCCTTGAAAAAGCAGTTGCTTCCCAACTCAAGAAACAAAAGAGCTCCACAAACCTTTTCTATCTGGGTTTCGTACTAACCACAGCACCAAGACCACCCTCATCAAAATAGCCAACAGCTTCCTAATAGCTGCAGATTCTGGACACATTAGCCTCCTCAATGTCTGCTGCCATGACACAATATCTCACACCATCCTTCTCAACTGTCAGGCTCACCTTGTTAGCATTACTGATACAGCTCTCTCCTGGTTCCATCTATATCTCTCTCAAAGAAAGCAGTTTGTTTCCATCGACAACTCTCACTCACCTCCTGCCCCAGTTAATCAGGGTGTGCCTCAAAGCTGTTCTTGAACATGTCCTCTTCAACACCTTCATACTTCTCCTAGAACAAATTATTCACAAACATGGTCTCAGCTTTCACTCCTATGCAGACGACACCCAACTGTATCTCAGTACAAAACCATCCACCCAGCTCCCTTCCTACTCCCTGGTAAACAGCCTCCATGACATCACAGTCTTGATGACCAACTCAAACACAACAGCAATAAAAAAAAGCTCATGGTTATGGACCCCAGAGTACTGTTGCAGCAGGTTGGAGATCTCATGCTCGATGTGGACTGAACATCCATCCTTCCATCCTTCGAGGTCCGAAACCTGGGTGTCATCCTGAACTCCATCCTCTCCTTCAGTCACACATAGAATATGTCACCACATCTGCCTTCTTTCATCTCAGGAACATCCCCAGACTTTGACCTTCACTCCCTGATTCTTTGGCTGAAACTCTCATACATGCCTTCATAACTCCCCGCCTAGATTATTGTAACAGAGTCCTCTCTTGAGTGCCTTGCAAAACTCTGGAGAGGCTTCAGACCACTGCAGAACTCTGCAGCTTGAGTCCTCTCTGGCAGCACATCACTCTGACCCTCATCCTCCGCCTCAACCTCCACTGGTTCCCCATCAAGTCCCGCATCAACTACAAAATCCTCCTTTTTTACCTATAAAACTCTACATGCCCTGGCTCCTTAGTAGCTTTCTGATCTCCTGCATCCATACACATCATCCCACAACCTTTGATCTTCAGACACTGGTCTAGTTTCCACACCAAAAACCAAACTCTGAACCTTTAGAGACAGAGTCTTCAGTTCTGCAGCCACCATCCTCTAGAACGCTCACCCTGCTGATTTCCATAGCCCTACATCTCTGGACTTTTTTAAAAACTGTCTGAAGCACCACCTGTTCACCACAGCATATAGTCTTTATTAAACCAGCCCTAACAGTCATCTAACAGACACACACACACACACACACACACACACACACACACACACACACACAGAGTTTGTCCATATTTGGGTCATTAACGTGATGCACATATTTTTATGATCCCATGGTTAAGTAAATTTTAGAAAGGTTAGAATTTGAAAAGAAACTCACAAATAACTTGAAAATATTTTCTTTCTTTCTAGTTGAAAATTTCTGGATTTGATCATTATTGAGAGAATATTAAAGGGATTGTTGCAAAAATGACCCTGTGGTGTAACCATAAAGAGTGGTACTAAATTTTTCAATTTGTTAAAAAAAGTGCAATTCTTAATAAAACCCATTATCAACTGGTTTGGCATAATCCTACATTTGTCTTGTTTAACAATAAATAAGATAAATGGAACACCATAGCTATAAATATTATAGCTAATTTGGGGGATTTAGTCTTTCAAGTCAACGTCGTTACACCCATAGTATCTATTTTTCTATCTACATTATCTATTTTTATTACCACATAGTCATGAAGTACCTCTTGAAAATGGGATGTCACATCTCAAGAGGCCTTTAACACATTTATATTTAATGGAGACAAATAAGGTTGGGATGCACTTGTGGTCTGGGCACCCATGAGTTCGTCACTACCATAAATTCTTATTTTCAGTAAAAATATCTAAGATTATACTTCTAGAAAATGATCACCACAACCATTCAGACATGAGGACCCTCCTGAAAACCAGATGTAGCATCTCAAAAGGCTGCCCTCTAATAAATCAGACGACAGGTCTATTGTACATGAACCTGTCCCTAACTTTAGTTATTATTCTAGTCCACTTGTCTCCTCTTACCTCCCTTCTTTTGCCCTCACACCCGATACAGCATTGTGTGGATTTGCTGTTCATCATGAGACTGGGATCCACATTCAAGATTTCCTGCTGCTTAACAGAAGGTTTTTTTCTTGCCGCCATGATGGAGGGATCCATGATTGGCTATTTGGATTCATGTTTGGTGTTGGATGTATATATTTGTATATATATGTATATGTGTATTTTATATGTATATATGTATTTATGCATATATGTGTATCCATAAAATGAAGAGCTTTATGCTCTATTGTAAAGTGTCTTGAGATAACACTTGTTATGAATTGGCGCTATACAAATAAAGATTGATTGATTGATTGATTGATCAACATTTTAAACTATCGGCACAGTGTAACCAATATTCAAGGAGCCTTTTTGTTAATTTGTGTAAGATTTGTGTGACAGGAAACAACATTACAAAGAAGGACCCCTGACTCATCTAAGTGTTGCATTCAAGGTTAGCTCTCTTTGAAATCTTGATAAATAGGATATTTGTAAGGGATGTGCTTGGGTTATAAGGTATGTCATAAGGTATGACCTAAGAAAATTATTTTTAATTCATATCCGAAAAATGAGTATTTATTTAAAAAAATGCATTGCAACTCTTTACATCAAGACCACAAGCTTACATATCTGTCCATCATGACTGCATGTTAAATCTGTATGACTAGAGGTCCGTCACTGGCAGTTGCTGATTGCATGTAAAAGTAATGGTAAAACGTTTATGCCCCCGCCTGAAAAAAGAAAAAAAATCAGTCATCATGGCAATGACCATATACATATTTACATACCGTAAAATACCAAATAAAGCCTATTTGTTTCAATCACTGAGCAGACCAGGCATTTATTTTGGACCAGGCGACTATTTGGGACAGGGTTTCATTCCTTTTGCACAAAAATCTTGCTTAGCAGAAAATTAAAAAAATACAGGAAATATAATCTAATTATTTATTTACACCAGTATGAATAACACTTTTAGTCAAGTCAAGACAAGTTTATTTATAGAGCACCTCCAAGAAGACAGCAGTCGGTCAAAGTGCAATACGCAAATACATAGAAATAAATATATAATAAAAATAATAAAAATAAAAAATCATTGTAATAAAACAGAAAAAGTATAAAAACTAAAGTGCCTGTGATTTGTATAAACTCATTGATGAAATGGCAGGGAGAAAAAGTGGGCCTTTTAGGAAGATTTAAAAATCTCTATGGTCTGGGAGGCTCTAATATGGGTGGGGAGACTGTTCCACAGTCTAGGAGCAGCCGCTGCAAAGGCCCTGTTACCTCTCTTCATAAGTCTGGACTGACATGAAACAGAGCACCTCAAACTAACCTGCATTTGTTGACATACAGAGGGAGAAGAAACCAACAGGACGTCCAGAGAGACACAACCATGTGGACTGTTAAGGTTTGGTCTGATTATGTCTTCTTTTCAAGTGTCAACTGTCAGGTTTAAGCTCAACATTTGCATGTGTGTTCTGTAAACTTCAACCATAGCTCCTAGGCTGTGCTGAATAAATTACACCCTGTGTTTATGTGGAATGGGCGTCTATTTGTCAAAATGTACTGCTGCACCTGACGTTTATTTGGGACCGGATGATTAATTGGAACCAGGCTTTAATTTGGTATTTTACGGTTCAGTATTCCATTCTCTTTTAACTTTTAAGCTCCATATAAAATAACTACCAATTTCAGAATGTAGCCACATTGGGTGAACAATGACAACGTTTAAATGAACAGTAGATTTAAAAAGATATGAAACTCCATTAACATGTTAGACATTTGGAAAAGTTTAAAATATAGATCTCTAAAAATACATTTATTAACTTGTTAACTAATTAATAAGTTAATAAATGACTAATTGTTTTGTTGTCAATGCAATATGATCAAGCCTCTTTTTCTCCCAATAGATGCCATTATCATCCAAAAAAAAAGTTGCTCGACACAGAGCACAGTCCAATGCGGATCCTGAAGCGTAGGCCATTACCTTGACAAAAGACAAGAAAGGTGGTTGTACACACAGAGACACACCAGAGATAGACAGACACACTCACACTTTTCCAGTGAAGTACTGTTAAAAAATATCTGGTTAAATTCAGAGTAACATGATTTAGAATAATTGCTTTCCTTTTCTATTTTACTATTTAGTTATCAATGGAGAAAAAGAGAGGGAAAGATAATAAGTATTCCAATAGCTGAGCTTTTCAAATCAAATCAGGAAAAGTTGAGGCAAAAGTGGAGAAAGTATCAGCGAGACCACAGCGACAAGACAAGCTTGCTTGCTGCAGTTTTTAACCTAATTTCACTCTCTGTAAACACCTCAGATGAGCTAATTCAGAATCTTGAATATCCTAAGCTCATATTCAATCATCTGGCCGATCATGACTACGAGCAGGTAGTTGTAGAGAGGCCGCAAGCATCCTCAACTCCTGCAAAGAAAGGGGAAACAAGAAAGGACAAAAGCTACAGTTCATTGATGAAGGAGAGGGAAAAGCTGAGGTCTGAACTTCGCAAAGGAAAAAAGGAAAAGGAAATTCAAGGCTGCAAAAAAAGACAAAACAGTGGAAAGTGGATTGGTCGAGGAAATAAAGAAAATGGTCAGTCAAAAGAATAAAATGACAAACAATAAAAAAACCCTACAAACACACAAAAAACTGTTGGGTTATTTTTTCAACCCAACAGCTGGGTTGAGACTGTTGGTTAGTTTAATTGGGTTGTTTTCATTTAATTGGGTAATCTAAATACCCAGATTGCTGGGTTATTGTAGTTGGCAGTTGAGTTATTAGCTGTTGGGTTGTAATTTTCATTATAATGTGTTGGGTTATTTCGAACTACCCAACATGTTGGGTTGGCAACCAACAGCTACCCCCAGGTTACCCCCACTCATTCGACCCCCCCCCGCTCAGCTGCTTCTCTTCGCGGGCTTCTACGTGCAGTACCGCCATCTAGCAGCGTCGCATACTGATAGACACCCTGAGAGACTCAGCTCTATACAAGCAAGGTTTGCTACGTATGCACTATTCTTTCACCACAATGTTCAATTTATATTAATAAAATGTATATAAAGCACACTGTAGTTTGAGGTGCTGGTTTGGCATAGTGATTAGCACCCCATGTACATGCTTCTACCGATCCAGGTTCGAATCCTGCCTCTGACCAGTTTGCAGAGTGTCTTCCCCTACTCTCTCCCCCTTTCACAAGCCTATCCACTGTCTCTCTCCTATCAATAAAGGCACAAAATGCCCAAAAATATACATTTAAAAAAAAAGCTCACTGTAGTAACTGTGTATGTTGGCACGTGACATGGGCGTTGGTGGCGCAGTTGGATAATGTGCTTGGTCAGTGATCGGGGGGTTGCAGGTTCAAGCCCAGCTCCGGGCGACACATGGCGATGTGTCACTTAACTTAACCCCAAGTTGCTCCCACTGCTGCGTCAGTGGCGTGTAAATGGTCATGAAAGGGCGTGAATGTGTTAGAAATACTGATGGATAACTAACATAGAAACTCTGAACCATCAATGAATGTGGGTGTGAATGGGTAGGTGTGACCTGCAGTGTAAAGCAGCTTTGAGTAGTCAAAGACTAGAAAAAAGCGCTATATAAGCTCAAGTTTATTACCATTTACATGAGCGTGTGAAGCAGTGATTGTGAACTCTTGGTCATTTGTAGTTAACGTTAGCGATAGCTTCTTGTGGGTAACATTGGGTTTTATGAACAACCCAACTGATCGAGTAAAAAGAACCCAACAGTGTAGTCAAATTGAGCCTGTGGTTGGGTTATTTGAACAACCCAACTGATTGAGTAAAAAGAACCCAACTGTGTAGTCAAATTGATCCTGTGGTTGGTTAAAGGAACTGTTGGTTAAAGGAAACCAACCCAACTTGTTGGGTCAAAATAACCCAGCATGTGTTCTGTCCAATATTTAACCAGTGTTGGGTTAAAAAATAACCCATATTGGGTTGTTTTTAACCCAACATTTTTAAGTGTGAAGGAGAAGAGAGTATGGGTCAGCTTTCTCTGTATGGATGAGAATAGCTGCATGTTATTAGGCAAAAAGCACACAATAACAAAAAGATAAATGAAGCAGCAAAGGAGGATACTGCTGCACTCACTTAAGGACCTCCGTGCACAGTACAGTTCAACAGCAGATCAACAGCTCATCACTGCCATCTTTATGATCTGGTAGGCTGGACATCCATACCAGTCCGCAGACAACAGTACTGGTACATTTTTATCTACAAAGCAATACTCGGTAAATTACAATTAGACTTCTGCAGCCTCCTTTGTTTCAGCTCTTCATGCTACTAACAGTGCTCTTCTAATCTGTTGCTCTTTTCAAAGCCCCGAGCTCTTACAGATCTTGGAAAGACTTCCTTATCTCACAGAGTACCTTGGGCATGGAAAAGCCTCCAAAAACAGCTAAAGATAGAGTCATTGATTTTGCAGAGAAAATTTTAAAGGATCATTAAGAGTGCAGTGGCAGGAAAGTGTAGCTGCTTTTCATGAAAGGTCACTACATTTTTTCAGCCTGTTTCAAAATTTGACACCTCAGATTGTCATAGACAGACAATTTGTCAGATACTGCCCTTTTCATGTTACACCTGCAAAAGACTCTGCCAGAAAAACATGTGCTTCTGCTGACCATGAAAACATTAAGCTATTTGTTGACAAACTGTTCCAAAAAGGCATTCTCCTTACCAACAGAATCTCAGAATTGCTAGCAACAATTACATGTGACACATCCAACAAGACATGCATGTATCACACTTGTTCAAAGTGTTGCTACAATGAGACTGAGTTTGAAGAACCTCTGTAGAATATTGTTCTAACATGGCAACAGTGCTCCAGATTAGTCAAAAGTCAAAGTCAGCTTTATTGTCAATTTCTTCATATGCTCTGGACATACAAAGGGATTGAAATTTCGTTCTACACTATCCCATTTTGTGCAAGTATAGCATGAGCAACAATAAGACAATTATAATAACAGTAATAAAACCAAGCTTTATCATTGTAATAAGTTAAGTCAAAGCTCCCAAGAAAGCAACAGTGTATAGAACAGTACAGTCTAGTAGGATCAGGTATCATCAGCAGCAACGTAGCAGCAAAAGATAAATTCTGTGCAGGAGAGGTCCTCACTGAAGTGCACTCCAAGGAATTTTGTGCTGCTCACTCTCTCCACACCAGCTCCATCGATGGACAGTGGTAAGTGTTGGATGTGGCCTCTCTAAAAGTTAATAGCAATCTCTTTTGTCTTTCTAGTGTTTAGCAGGAGGTTGTTGTCTCTGCACCATGTGGCTAGAATGATGGCAACGAGGTGTTAACGATATCTGTAAAGACATTCTTTAGCCCCTCTGCACAGTCCTTCGGCAAACGACCTAGAATGTTGTCTGGGCCTGATGCTTTGCATGGGTTGATGTTGATGAGTGTCCTCTTCACACTGTCCACAGAGAGGCACAGAGACCAATCATGGGGAAGGGGGGGTTGTGTTTTCTGTGGGTGGGTGATGTTTTGTGCTTCAAAACATGCAAAGAAGTTGTTCTGGTCATTTCACAGAGAGATGTCTGTGATGACCTGGATGCCCTGCCATAGCCTTTGTGCATCTTTGCTGCCCTTGAAATGGGAGGTTATTTTATGTTCGTAATCCTTCTTTGCTGTTCTGATGCCACATGACTGGTTGGCTCTCGCTGTTTTCAGACCCACTTCATCCCCAGCTCTGAAGGCCTTGTCCCTGGCCCTCAGCAGTCTGTGGACATGCCCTGTCAACCCTCTGGCTAGCCCGAGTGATGATATTCTTTTATTTGGTCACATCATTAAAGCACTTGGCATTGTAAGAGGTCACAGTGTCTATGTATTCTGTCACAATCTCAGTCTTCAGCCTCAGCCTCTCCCACAGCCTGTCACTCCCTGCTGCACTCTAATCAGTCCAGACTCACCTCACCTGTGTTGCTGCTCACACCTGCACCTCATCTCCTGCAATCAAGCCAGTTACAAAAGCCCCAGCTCCACACTCAATCGGCGTCAGACTGTCTTCGCACTCATGCTGAGAACTCCAGACTTGTTTCCCGGATTGATCACCCGTTGCCGACAAATTTCATCCCAGACTTTGCCTCATACGCCTGACCCTCGGCTTGACTTCAAGGTATCTAGCTTCTAGCTTCTGCTTCAGGACTAGCTTCTGTCCTGCATTCACCCGTCTGTCTGAATCCCCGGCTATCGATCCTGCTTCAGTCTTCTATTGCCGAGCCCTGCCTACCCTACGTTGTGTTCCGCGCCTGGTATCTGATCCTGCTTCAGCCCTCTGTTGCCGATTCCTGCCTGCCCTACGTTGTGCCATCTGCCTGGTATCTGACCCCCTGCCTGTCTTCATCAACGTGAGTTTGCCTGAATCACATCTCCGAGTGCTCCTGAACGCCTCTGCTCGTCTGTGTGTGAGTCAAGCTTGCATCACCTCCTCGTGTAAAGACTGTGTGAGCCCCTGTCAGTACATCCCCTGTGTGGCGCAGTCGGTAAGACGTCCGACTGCGGATCTTGCTGTCGCGGGTTCGACCCCGCTCAAGCCACAGCTTTTTCCCTGTTTAAACTGTGTGGGTCTCAGTTTTGGACTTCCCCTGTGTGTCACTATCTAAGAAGAGTTTGTCTTTTAAATCTGCTGTCGCGGGTTCAACCCCCGCTCAAGCCGCAGCTACGTCCCTGTAAAGACTGTGTGAGCTTCTGTCAGCACATCCCCTGTGTGGCGCAGTCAGTAACGCATCCAGCTACTGATCTTACTGTCGCGGGTTCAACCCCTGCTCAAGCCGCAGCTTCTCCCCTGAAAACACTGAGTGAACCATTGCCTGATCACCTCCCAAGTAGCTCAGTCATCAGAGTACTCGTCTGCAAATCCCATGGTCGCGGCTTCAAACCCCGCTCTGAACTGTGTTTGAATTTCTGTCAAATAAAGACTGTTCATTATTCACACTCAACTGCTTGCTTCTGGGTCCTAACTGCAAACGTGTCAGTATTCCTCAATGTCAGTTTGGTTACTATAGGTGGCTGCATGTTTAAAAATGTCCCAGTCTGTTGTTTCAAAGCAGTCCTGGAGTTCATCTAATGGCCCTTTTCCACTAGCCTTGGCCCAGCTCTACTCGACCCTCGATTTGCAGCGTGTTTCCACTAGCTTGGTACCTCCTAAAACAAGCCACTTTTAGTACCTACTCCACTCTGGTTCTAAGCGAGCAGAACCAATACCAAAATGATGACGTCACCGACTGCTGGCTACCGATTGGTCAGACAATGTTGTCAATGATGAGTCATGAGCGCGATGACCTAGCATGCTAGCAGTAGCTACCATTAGCTTACCCTCATATGTCTTTTCTTTGCAGCTCGATTGCTCTCGTACTCGGCTTCATTCTGTTGTAAAGCTTCCAAAACTCTCCTGTGCTTCTCAAGGGGTATTTCTTCTTGCCACCTGCAGCCTTCTTCTGCTTTCCTTTTTTACTCGGTTTGTGACAAAAAGCCACAGATTGTTGTGTCATGCTCAAAATGACGTCACCCCAGAGCCGCTCAGTGTCACTGCATCCCATTGGCAACTGGGGCTAATGGAAAAGCAGCACAAGGCGAGTAGAGTCGGCAGAGTCGAGTAGAGTGGAAAAGGGCCATAAAGCTCCCTCTGGCCACACTCTCACCTCCTTCAGAACCTGTTTGGTGAGTTTGACCCTTTATCTGTATGCTGGCAGTAATAGAGCAGTTTGATGGTCCCACTGTCCTATGTGGTGGAGGGGGTCGCTCTGTAGGCTCCTTTGTGTGAGGTGTAAACCAAGTCCAAAATGTTTTTTTCTTCTTGTTCGGAAGTTCACATGCTGGTGATATTTTGGTAGAACGGTTTTGAGGTCAGCATGGTTAAAATCTCCAGAGAGAATTGTAAAGGCATCTGGATGCGCTGTGTGTTGCTTACGGATGGCTTGATACAGTTCATTTAGCACCATATTCATCTCACTGTTGTTGTTGGTTGGACGGATGCAAACTGCGATGAGCAATATCACAGTAAACTCTCTCGGCAAGTAGTACATAAAGTACACTTTTTGACTGGGCTCGCCAGTGGTGAACAGTGTTTGCATACTACCATAGCGTCTCTGCACCATGCATCAAAAACGTGAACACAGACCCCGCCTCCATGGGTTTTACGTTTGTCTATGACGGCCCTGTCCTCTCAATAGCATGTTAGGTGTTCCAGCTGTGTAGCTGAGTCAGGGATGTTGTCGTGTAGCCATGTTTTAGTGAAAAAGAGCACACAGCAGTTACTTACTGTGCTGTTGGATATGGTCCATTCTTTTGTGCAGTGATCTTACATTGGCTTGCAGGATAGATGGTATGGCTGGACGAGTTGGGTTGGCTACAAGCCTGACCCAGATATCTCCATGCTTACCCCTCTTCCTCGTTCTCTCACACCACTTTCGGTGCTTCTTTCCTGCGCGGCTCCGATGCAGTGACTGCAGTGTCACATGTGAAGAAGGCAAAACCTTCGCTAACTTTGAAAAGTCACCCAAAGTGGTACATAGTGTGATGATCTGCTAACTTTGCCTCAAAGAAGCTAGATTCTCTAGCTAAACACCAATAAAACTGGCTGCACCAGGTTAAAACATTCAGAGAGCTAAAAGAAACACTACAAGTGGATGAAATCTGTATTCATGTAGACATCTCCAAGAACTGTGGCTGCAGATTTAGGCTTTCCTCTTTGGGGGCAGCCACAATCAAGTTACAGCCCACACAAGTGTGCTGTATATGGCCTCATCATCCTTTTCCTATGCCACTGTCTCTGCCTCCCTCAGCCATGATGAATGTGCTGTATGGGCTCACATGGAGCCTGTATTGAACAATACCAAAGGCAAATGTAGCACACCCATCACTTTACATATCATAAGTGATGGACCAGTGACCTAGTACAGAAACAAGAAAATCTTTTTTTCTTATCAGCACAGTGCCTTTTCTGAATGGGTTTGAAAGGGTCAGTTGGAATTTCAGTGAGAAGTCACATGGTAAAGTGATGATGGAGAACTTTCATGTTTCTGTGCAAGGCCTCCTATCTGCAAGTGCTATGATCCAAGGCCAGCAGATTTCCACAACCTATCAGAGGATCTCTACACAACATCTACTAACTGTCACCAGGACTTCAAAGGCAAGTTCATTCTGGTCAGACATGAAAACGAGCCTTGTAGGACAAGTCCTCAAGGTGGTGGGTAAAGATGTGAACGTGAGCTGCATGCAACAGCTGGGTGAAAAGAATATCTTCACCTGGCCTCATCCACCAAACATCACACTCCATGATAAATTTGATGTGCAGCACCAAATCTCTGAGGCTGAACCTCTGAACTTACATCATTCAAAACTCACGTCGGACGACTGGAAACAATTCCAAACACACACAGCCTAAAAATTGAGATGTTCTGTCAAACAGACACAGACAAGAGAGGAGACGGACATAACAAAACATATCAAACCACACACACAAACAACCAGTTCACCCTCTCTCTCTACATCCCATCCAGCCCACTTCACAACAACTTTTTTCAAATAATGCCATAAAAGCATTTTGCATGATTTTTTTCGTCTTGTTTGTTTCTGAAACAAATTCTTGAAATAATTAATAGAAAAGTACGACGGACGATTAGGGCCACATTGAAAAATAAAAAAGAGGGAAAGTTACGAGAATAAAGTCATAAAGTTACGAGAATAATCTCATAAATTACGAGAATAATTTCATAAATTACGAGAATAAGTCATAAAATTAAGAGAATAATCTCATAAATTTACGAGAATAAAGTCGAAAAGTTACAAGAATAAAGTCACCTCAAACTAGGATACATCTGCTTGGCTATACTTAGAAAGATATTCACAGATTCGGACTTTGCGGCTCAATTACTCATCAACAAAAGAACATAGTTCCAAACCCGACCCCTCCTTTTGACCACTGCAATGAAGAATGTGAACTATAAACTCGTTTTCCTCCAAACGAGCCATCAATACCCCGAAGCTGATGGCTCGGAGGTTTAGGGACCATGGGCAAATTACCATATGGGAGGAATAGTGTCATCGGGCCGAATTTGGTGTCAACGCAGCCAAAAACACTTGTGTTTTTACAGTGTTTATAGCCATAACCTATTAATCAATATATGCCAATATAAAAAGCATATAAAATACATGAAAAACCATTTCTTTAAAGAAAGAGCTGTAGTTCATACCAAGAGAAAGCATGATCATCAGGCTGTGTTTGGTGTCACTGCAACAAAAAACAGTTATTATTATTATTATTATGTTATTATCATGATTAAAATCAAATAAAAAAATCTTGCTGAAGTAAGACCTGTAGTTTAAAGAAGAAGAGAACACCATTCATGTTTTGTTATGACTTGGTTGGTAGATCTCATTACTTTGATGGCATTTGATTTATTTTCAATCAGAAAGTCCTGTAAAATATTTTAATTCATAAGTTTAAATGAAAATATGACCCGCAGAATGAATAACACACGATCCTTTGTATTTGCTGTGATTTTGAAGACTTTACTTCTCAGTATGGGGAAGTAATTCAATTTTCTTTTACACTATTCCTCCGTTATGGTAATTTGCCGATGGTCCCTAAGCTGCTGAGCCATCAGCTTCAGCGTATTGACGGCTCGTTTGGAGGAAAACGAGTTTATACTTCACATTCTTCATTAAAGTGATCAGAAGGAGGGGTCTGGTTTGGAATTACGTTCTTTTGTTGATGAGTTATTGAGCCGCAAAGTCCGAATCTGTGAATCTGTGTATCTTTCTAAATATAGCCAAGCAGATGTATCCTAGTTTGAGATGACTTCATTCTCATAACTTTTCGACTTTATTCTCGTAAATGTATTCGATTACTCTCTTAATTTTACGACTTTATTCTTGTAATTTATGAGATTATTCTCGTAATTTATGAGATTATTCTCGGAACTTTCCAACTTTATTCTCGTAACCTTCCCTTTTTTTTAGTTTTCAACATGGCCCTAATGCTCTATCTATCCTCTATAATCCCCTAATCGTAAAAAAAAACAGCTAATTCTTATTGTTGGTGTTTTTCATTCTTCAAAAATAATAAAAGCCCAAGTTCTTGTCCTGCTGACTGTCATGCTTGCTTTTGGTGCAAGCATGACAGTCTGGTTGGAGTCAAATCTTGTAAATATTACTCTGCTGTGTTATGTTTAGTTATTTTGTGGCAAAATATCCATCTATGTACAATACCAGAGGCATGAATCAGTTTTTGGCAAGCAAAATAAGCTGATTTTTACGTTGTTATGTCCTTTTTCTCGTATTTCAAACCACACAAAGCACTGTGCGGGGTCATACTCTGTTGAGGGATCTAATGTTATTTTGATGCAGAAAAAATAACTTTCGTCAGTCACACATATCTCTATTAGCGCAAATACACATCAGAGTAAAATCAATAGCTAGACAATTGCACAGCGATATAAGGCATGGAGACGTACAGGAGGCCATCAAACGCAAACACAAATAAACATTGTTAGACGATCATAAACAAACTAGTTGTTTGAGCCCGATGAAGCCGCAGAGCCACAGAAGCTGCGCTTAACAACTATGACCGCTGTGCGCTCCCGTGGACCGGAAATCAGTTTCCCATCCACGGAACAGTGTTCGCCCTGATAGCACTGGCGGCGTCAGAGACCGGGTCACCCTGCTGGCACTGGCGGTAGTTGCCCATTTCATACAATTCTCCAGCTATCTCAGCAAACCTCCCAACTTAAGAAAGCAAAGAACACCCAGATAATGTTTCATTTACAATTTGCAGATAAGCAGGTGCTGACGCCATGTCCACTTGGAGGATGGACAGTCCAATGTGTTGGTTAAGCTGTGCAGACACGTTCCTATGATTGTCTGAAAAGTACACCCCACCCCATGTAGGGTGCGTTCGTGTGATTGGCTGAAAGGATGGGGACATCTGATTGGCTACAGATGCTTCCACTTACAGATACTACTGTTGAAAAAAATGCATTGGTGGATCGAGACACGTCAAGGGAGTCTCAACAAGATTCACACACAAATGCAGCGATGTTCACAAATGCTGAGCAGTTTGTGAATGCAGATTCACCAGTTTGTGAATAAATATCACAATATACATATTTGTTTTAAATGAAAACTGCAAATTATTTTAAATATAGACATTTGTGGATTTCCATGACAAATATATAAAACAAGTAATTTGTGTGTGCATCAGAAATACATTTGTGAACTTTGAAAAATATTTGTGAGTTGAGAGACATTAATATATTAATCCCAGTTTACATTTGTGAATTCTTTTGTGTGCATTTATTTATTATGAGACTGATCTAACTCCATATATATGCACTTCTCAAAGTTAATTCATTGCTGAACACCATGGAAAACAACTCCTTGCAATATGAACATCCCAGGTCCACTTCCATGTCCCTAGCTATGCCAACGACACCTGTTGCATCCCGGATGACGTCATGCCGCAAAGGATCCTGGGATCTGCAGTCCCAGTTCCTGTCATGGGTTCTCAGTTTCTGCCTCCTGCTGCTATTCCTGATTCTGTGAGGAATCAAATCTTTTCAGGAAATCTCATACCGGTAATCTTTAACATCTAACACAATGATTGAATTATAAGTCTTCTTCAGGGTTTGTTGAATCATCAACCTATGTCATTATCTATTTATTTTAATCTTATTTATCTTTTTTTTTCATTCATCAGAGAGGTTATGGGGAATCTTCATAGACTGAACTACATAATTATTAAAATAATTTTATGATTACCAAACTTTTCTCTTATCTCAATAGGCCATAATATTAATCTGGCGAAGATTCTATTGTGTAGTTCTGAATTTGCATACAAAGATATGAGGTTGTGGAGACGTTTCAGTAGTTCTAAATTAGAATCAGTATCAGTGTGAAGAATAATTTGACCTTTGTACATATTTAATGTATTCAACTTTTGTACATATTGTATATATTCTTTTCATTTATTTGACTCTGTATAGCCCTGCATAATCCTCTCATATAATCATGTTTGCAAATATTATCTAAGCTTATGCATACTTCTGACACCCACATGACACTCATCCACATGCCTTAGACATCTCTTAGCACAGATCTCATATACTGATTGTCTAACCTTAAGTGTCTGACCTCGTATGGAGACTGTCTATCGACTCTTATCAGAGCGTCGAGGGACATCTTCCATACCAGCTCAGTCTGGCTCGTTCCAAGACACTTAGGTACGGAGGTCATCCCACACACACCCCTTCCTTGACACTCTCTTAAAAGAGAGGAAGACATGACACATCCTCAGATCAACATCAAGCTTCTTGTTGAATGTTTGTATCTCCGGTGTCGTTAATTAAATCCCATCTTTTTGCCTTCAGCTGTCTCATCGTCATTCATTTTTGAGTTATGTCAGGGGTTTTTGGTACGAACCGTGAAAGTTATACTGAGCTCTTAGTATTGCGAAGGGACAAAATCCTGACATAAATTGGTCCTTCGAGTCGTTCCTCTCAGCTGTGACCCTGGGAGAGGGGGAGGCCATCGCGAAAGTCTGTGCACGCCCTGGGAAAAGATTTCCAGCATTGAACAGCCCATTTTGAGGGTTCGGTGGTCTCCGCACACGACTGGGGCCCGGTGACGAGGATCCACACGAGACACAGCTGACTGCAAATGGGTGAGCACAGATCTTTGTGTACCCTTTACTATCTAGAGAGTAGTATGTGAAGGAAGCTTCAGAGCGGATTTACCACCCGCTGTTTATTGTATAGGAGATCTCTGAGCGCATTACAAACCACTGGTTTTCAGTGTAGGATGATTCAGAGCAGATTTGTAACCTGCTAATGCCTTACACTAAGAGTTTAGGATGAACCAGAGGTAGTGTGTACAGCTATCTAATTGTCCCTAAACTAGGGTACCACTCCTAAGTGATTTTAACTGCGCTAGAAGGCAGTCTCAGGAGTGAAGACAGTTGTCAATTAGGTGACAATTGTATGTTGTGTGTGTGACACAATTGGCTGCAGCTGTGTGTGTGTGCGTGACACTGGTCAAATAGAGAGGCTGCAGATAAAGCCAGCTACATCCGCTGTGAATTTAGTTCACAGTAGAAGGTTGATGTAGTGGACAATCTTTTTCTGATGGTGGCTGATCTATATTGATTAGTGTATGATATACACTTTGTACAATGGGGAAGAGAAACAGTAAACCAAGTGAACAGTAAACTGAGTAAAAGATAGAATAAGGACTAAGGATTTGATGTAAAACAGTTAAAGAAGCCAATGAGAAAAGAAAAGATAACTATGACATGTAACAGCTTGAGGTCGGGTCATCACCAAAATTAGAAGTAAAAAAGTTTAATTCAGTTTTCGCAAATTTAAGTTAATGGAAGGTATTTATAAGCACGTTGACCATGTTACCAACAATAATAGATAACTAGAACATTTGCTTTGTTTTTTTCTTTAAAAAGACGTATTTAGTTTTCTGTCATTAAAATGTAACCACACTTTAGGTTATCATTACAAAATTCATATATGTGTACTTTTGATAAAGGATAAAATATGCTGATAAAATTACTGACATTCACTACGGATGAAGTTAAGATATATTTGAGTAAGAGCTAAATTGCAATGACATAATTGATAAAATCTCAAATAATGTCTAATGATATATGACCCTAGGGGTTCTCTTACATATTCCTGACATTTAAAAATTAAGGTCTGTGATACCAGTCACACCAGTGATGTTGATGTTTGATTATTAAATTGCCACTTCAGTTTAAATTTTATTCATATATTAAACCTAATACAATATTGTATATAAAATATATGAACTAAGAAAATAATAATAATAATAATAATAAAATTGCTCCCCTTAATAAACTAAAATTACCTTCATTTAAAATTGTATCTAATTACATAATTTGGTCAATCTGGATGATAATTTTTTTAAGGAGACAAAGTTTTATTATATTTATTATTACTATAATTTTATTTATGCAAATATATCTATATATTCTGCGTCTCGAATATACAAGGACATGTTTGTCACGGTACTCTGAGAATGACCCAGTTCCAAGCAGCAGTAAATGCTGAGAACAAAGAGGAGCTCAGCAATATAAAGCAAAAAGATATGTTAGAACCACAAAAACTGAAACAATTAGAATGATGACATGGCATTTGTTTAAACAAGATAAGGGTGTAATGGAGCGAGCTCTAACACCTAAAGAAAGACAAAGAAAACCGTATTCAAGAGATCAGATATCAGAAGAGGTCCCTGAAAGAGAGGAACTTCTCCGTCTGTCTCATTGTCATTCTAAGACTTAAAAAAACTTCTCTTTAAAGAAAAGTTAGAGGTACTTTAATGTTAAATTCTTAAGTGAGCTCTAATTGCTCCTAAACAAATAATGCATCAAAATCAATTAACTTATGAATTAAAGTTTACTCCTACTGAATATTAAAACAGAGTTTTCATAACAAAAAGTGCATTAAAACACAAGAACTTTAATGAAAAATTGTATATCTATATTTAAGCCAGAAGTTGTCGGAAAGGTTTAATGCAATGAAACTAAGAAGAATGTATTAACATTTAACTTTCATTACATTAATGATAGGTTTGTTTTGGCACATGAGTTACTTTAGAATGCATTAATCAATTTATCAGTTTAGTTTTATTATTTTTCTTTTTGGGGTGCCTCAAGGATTAATGAGAATAAATGAACACATGTCTACATAGAGACAATATTTATTGAAGCCTGGTGCACTAGCAGGTAAAACGCCTGTGATACAATAATACAGGACTTATTAAACACTGGAGTCCTGATACCATGAGAGGACTCACCTGTAAATACACCTTTTTTTCCTGTAATGAAAGCTCTACCCAGTACAGGATTCAGAATGGTACAGGGTTTACGAACTGTAAAAAAAAAGCTGTTTAAACACGTGTACCACTTGTGCCTGATCCACATACATTACTTACTAACTTATGGCCACAGAAAATCTGCTTGGATCTGCATGGATGTTTTTCATTTAATGGTTGAACATAATCTGGCATTACCCATTCATTTTCTATGTCAGTCATTTTTGACCGGGAACACCCCAGGTGTTTCAAAGTTGATTAGACCGGTCAAAATTCAATGAATTAGAATTAGAATTACAATAGCCTTTATTGTCATTATACAGGATGTACAACGAGATTGGAGAGCTTCTCTTTCAGTGCAATAGTAAGTTACGTTAAAAAAAAGTTAAAAAGGTATACAAAAATAGTATAGCTAAATGTACAAGATATATACAAAAAATAAGATGCAGACTTGTGCACAGCACATTGAGGCTCAGTGTACAATATGAGGTAGATGATAAATATTGATGAAAAAATAGTCCCATTCCCAGTTCTCAGTATTCCTATGTTGTTCACATAGTATTGCACAGGAGGTAGATATGTATTGCACGGGCACCAGAATATGTATTAATTTTAGTGCAAAGATGAATAGTATATGCAGATGAGTAAAAGTCACATATAATTGTATTGCACATGAGTTGTTAAATAAATAAATACAAGTTTTCGAGGTAGTGTTAAAAAAGTAGCAGCAACCGCAGTGGCGGTGATATAAATATTGCACATTTTGCATTACGCTAAAGACCGGAATCGCTGTATGTCCGAGTTCAGGGTGGTGATGGCTCTCGGAAAGAAGCTGTTTCTCAGTCTGTTTGTTTTTTCTTTGATACACCTGTAGCGCCTGCCAGAGGGCAGCAGGTCAAACAGCTGGGCACCGGGATGTAAACTGTCCTTGATGATGTTTCGAGCTCTGCTGAGGCACCGGGTGGAGTAGATGTCCATCAGGGAGGGGAGAGGGCAGCCGATGATCCGCTGTGCTGCCTTGACTGTCCTCTGAAGCCTCCCTCTGTCCTCCTCAGTGCAGCTCCCGTACCAGGTGGAGACACAGTAGGTCAGCAGGCTCTCGATGGACGAGCGGTAGAAGGCCAGCAGCAGCTCCCTGTCGAGGTTGTTCCTCCTGAGGACTCTCAGGAAGTGTAGACGCTGCTGGGCCTTCTTTATGACAGCCGTGATGTTGGCTGTCCAGGAGAGGTCATCGGAGATCTGGACTCCCAGGAACCTGAATGTGTGGACCCTTTCCACACACTCGCCGTTGATGTAGAGGGGGGGCGGGTCGCTCCTGTTCCTCCTGAAGTCCACGATGATCTCCTTAGTTTTTGTGTGTTCAGGGCCAGGTTGTTGTCAGAGCACCAGGTGCGTCAGCCTCTGGACCTCCTCTCTGTAGGCTGCCTCGTCTCCCTGTGAGATCAGCCCGACCACTGTGGTGTCGTCAGCAAACTTGACGATGATGTTGCTTTCATGGGTCGGACTGCAGTCGTAGGTGTAAAGGCAGTACAGGAGGGGGCTCAGCACGCAGCCCTGTGGTGATCCGGTGCTCAGACTGCGGGTGGAGGAGAGGTGGGGGCCGAGTCTCACAGTCTGGGGTCTGTTGGTCAAGAAGTCCTTGATCCAGCTGCATGTGAGGGGGGGGAGGCCTAGGGTGTCCAGTTTTATGGTCAGTATGTCCGGGATGATGGTGTTGAAGGCCGAGCTATAATCCACAAAGAGCATCCTGGCATAGCTGTGCTGCTGATCCAGGTGGCACAGCACCGCATGCAGGGCTATGGCAATGGCGTCCTCTGTGGATCTGTTCGCCCGGTATGCGAATTGGTGGGGGTCGAGTGCGGGGGGGAGACAGTCCTTGATGTGCTGAAGAACCAGTCTCTCGAAGCACTTCATGATGAAAGTGGTTATCAGCAAATACATATGTTCAAATGCCTGTTGTGGAGGATATCATAAGGTCTTGAGGCAATCAGAGGAAAAATATTTTTTTTCATGTTTGTATGAAGTTGTAAATCGGTCTGATTTGACCCGAACATCATAGATGGGTTAAATGCATAGTCAATGTCAATGTCAATGTCAGCTTTATTTATATAGCACATTTAAACAGCCAGCAGCCTACCAAAGTGCTTTACAGTAGAAAAGGCAGACAAGATAAATACATTAAAACAATAAAAACCAATAAAGGTACTTAAACAAATAAAAGCAAATAGGAACACTGACAGTACAAGATAAATATGCACACTGCCCAGAAAAACCAATAAAAGTCTCAAATAAAAGTGGCTATACTCCACCAAAGGCCAAGGTGAACAAGTACGTCTTTAGCTGTGTTTTAAACGTAGAGAGGCTATTTGCAGAGCACACATTTACAGGTAGTGTGTTCCACAGTTTGGGTGCCACAACAGAGAAGGCCCGATCTCCTTTGGTTTTAAGAGAGGATCGAGGAACTTCTAGGACCAACTGGCTTCCTGAGCGAAGCGCTCTGGAGGGCTGATGAACCCTAATAAGGTCAGACAGGTAGTCTGGGGCCAGCCCATTCAGAGACTTAAAAACAAATAAAAGAATCTTAAAATCAATCCTGTACCTCACTGGAAACCAGTGAAGGGAGGAGAGCACTGGAGTGATGTGCTCCCGTTTCTTTGTCCCAGTCAGGAGGCGAGCAGCCGCATTTTGGACAATCTGCAGGCGGTTAATCTGGGAGTGCTCAATACCGACATAAAGGGCGTTACAATAGTCCAAACGGGATGATATGAACGCATGAATGACTTTCTCAAAGTCTCTCTGGTCCATATAGGGTTTAACCTTGGCTAGAACCCTCAGCTGATAAAAGCTGGATTTAACAACAGCACTGATCTGCTTGTCCAGTTTGAATGCACCATCAATTATAACCCCAAGATTCCTGGCTTGGGACCCAGTACAAGGCACAAGTGGGCCAAGCGAGCTAGCAAGGGGCTGGACCAGATCAGGGCGACCAAACAGGATAACTTCGGTTTTGCTCTCATTTAATTTCAAAAAGTTCAAATCCATCCACTGCTTAACATCAACCATGCAGTTGTGCAAGCACTGAAGAGCATCAGTGGCTGGGAACTTCAACGGCAGATAAACTTGCACATCATCTGCAAAACAATGAAAGGGGATCCCATATTTCCTAAAAATCGACCCCAAAGGTTGCAAGTATAACGAGAAGAGCAATGGGCCCAGAACAGATCCTTGGGGGACCCCGCATGTCAGAGGAGCCACAGAGGAGGAAAACTGGCCCATGTGCACTGAGAAAGATCTTTCAGACAGGTACGATTTAAACCAGTTCAGGGCAGTGCCCTTAATGCCTATACAGTGTTCAAGGCGTGACAGGAAAATAGAGTGATCCACTGTGTCAAACGCCGCTGTCAGGTCGAGAAGGATCAAAATGGCACAGTTGCCGGAGTCAAGACTTAACAACAAATCATTAAAAACCTTTAAAAGAGCAGTTTCAGTGCTGTGGAGAGGCTTAAAACCAGACTGAGACACTTCACAAACATTGGCCCTTAAAAAGTACTCTTGGAGTTGATTTAAAACGATTTTCTCTAAAACCTTGGATATAAAAGGGAGCTTGGAGATGGGCCTAAAATTCGATAAAATCAAGGGGTCCAAGTTTTTCTTTTTTAAAAGAGGCTGCACTGTGGCATGTTTAAAAGAGGACGGAACACAACCAGAACTAAGACAACGATTAATAAGAAGCAGAATAAAAGACTGAACTGAGTTGAAAACCTCTTTAAACAAACGAGATGGAATGCTGTCAGATGGGCTGTTTGCAGGACGTAAGTGCTCCACTATTTCAGACAGTGTGGAAAGAGCAACAGGCTCAAACTGATGAAAGACAGCTGAGCTTGCAATGGAGACTGAAGGGTCCTGAACTGACTGAGGGAGCGGGAGCCTGAGAGCAGAAATCTTATTTACAAAAAACTGCAGAAAATCTTCACACATAGAAGAAGACTCGACACAAACAGCTTTACCAGGATTAACAAGTGATTCAAATACATTAAAAAGAACCTGCGTTTTTTTCACATTTGCGGAGACAAGTGAGGAAAAATAATAAGTTTTTGCAGCTTTTACAGCCTTCTGGTAGGTAAGCAAAGAGTCACGAAAGAGATCCCAGTAAATTTGCAGTTTATCCTTCTTCCACCTCCTCTCTGCCTGTCTGCACGCGCGTCTTAGCACACGAGTGGATTCATTTTGCCATGGCTCAGTCTGTGGCTTCATACGCTTGATTGTCAGAGGAGCAATGCAGTCCAAGATCTCAGCGCAAAGTGAATCAAAAATATTTAAATAGCCATCCACACTAAGGTCCCCCAAATCACCTATAGAATACAAGGCAGAGTCTTTAAAGGCAGCCGAAAACTGCAGCGGAGTTGAAGAGTTAAAAACACGGAGACGGCGAACGGGGGCGGAGACCGGAGTGGAGTGTGCAGGCAGTGAGAGGGAAAATAAGACAGGTAGATGGTCCAAAATAGGTGTGTGACAGATTTAGGCAATCTGTACGTTTATTCCATGAGATAACACGAGATCCAATATATGCCCTTTTTCGTGTGTCGGGTTCAAAACAGACTGAACGAGATGAAAAGAGTCAATGAGACTGAGAAAATCCCTGACCAGAGGTCTCATCTCACAGCAGACATGCACGTTAAAGTCGCCGACAATTAAAAAAATGATCATATTTACGGGATATCCCTGAAACAAAGTCTGCAAAGTCCCGTAAAAAGTCTTTGATGAATTTCGGTGGACGATAGACCACCGCACAGAGAACAGTCAGGGGGAGGCTTACCTCAAAAAGTTGGAGCTCAAAGCTGGAGTAGTTGGCAACTGGAGGCTGCTGGCAGCGAAAGGTGGATTTAAAGACAGTTGCGAGTCCTCCACCTTTGCCAGTGATCCGAGGGGAGCTGAAAAAACTACATCCAGGGGGAAGGAGCTCCAACAACGGAGTAAGTTCACCATCACGGAGCCAAGTCTCAGTTAAAAACATAAAGTCCAGATTGCATGAGGTGAAGAAGTCATTAAGCATAAAAGTTTTGTTGGTAATAGATCTCACGTTGAGCAGTGCCATGTGAAGATTAAGGGAGTCAGATGAGGATGAAGCACTCCTGAGTGAGCGGAGATGTTGACGGATCACACCACATCTCCCGGTTCGAACACACCAGGTAGAAGGCGGAAGCACCAGCTGATCGGGTCCCAGCGAGTAGCTGACGCTGTCAGAGCCAGCTACATCCGGGGACAGCTATCGGATCCATCGGCCCCGATTCCTCGAGTGCAGGGGGATTTCCAGGAACTGCAGACCACTGCAGCGAACGGTCTTCCGGACAGACCTCAGGTGAGCTTTAATCCGAACCCGGAGGCCACCGCGTTTACCACGTCTTCTCCGGCGTCTCAGGGGCGCAAGGTGGAGAAGAGGACGCCTCAGAAACACCGGGATTTCCTCAGGACATGGAGGAGAGCTCAACAATGGACCATATTTCAGATGATCAAAGAAACCTCCAATCTCAAGTAGAGTTTGACGGTCATAGGTGAGGAGAGATGATACCTCTTGGCAGAACAGGTAAAAGAATAAGCTTACTCCTAAAACAGAGCAGAGGGACACACGGCCAGCCGAGCACCCTGGCGCCATCTTGTCAGTTTAGCATTTCATAGTCAGCACACAGTCAAAGATAAATCACATTGGCTCAGATTATTGGGTGCATTATCAAAACAAATATGTGTGTGTGTATATATATATATATATATATATATATATATATATATATATATATATATATATAACATCAGTGAGGATATGCACTTTAAGGCTGTGTCTTGTTCTCAATGTATTGTATCTAAGATTATAAGACTTTTTAACTTTGTCATCAGCTGATGGGATTTTTAATATCCAAATTAACAGGTTAACAGACGAGCATGTCCAGGGAAGCCATTCACCGGCCTCGGAAGAGTAGGAAGAGTATAGTCTCAACAGTTGAGTGATGTGACGCTTCATCCATCTTCATAATATGTTCAAGCAACACCACCATATCGGCTTCTGGGCAAATCCATGTCTTTTTGTGCGGCCCCTTTTTTTTCCCTCAGGATTTTCTCTGTGTCATCAAATCGCCGTCTTTTCTGCACTCTAGGTTGCCATCTCTTGACCCCCCCCCCCCCCCCCCAAAGCTCTTTCTAATCACCTTAGTAGATGCTTTGTGAATTATGTCATCACCGGTCTAGTCCAAGGTCTCCTAACAGGCGTGTGCTGGCTCCAAATAAATAAATAAATAAATAAATAATTAAATAAATAAAAAAGTATTAATAACAGCTAAATATACATATACATATATATATATATATATATTTATTTTATTATTATTGAATCATATTTATTTATTTAAATATATATATAATATGTATATATATATGGTAAATGTATATGTATAGTATAGGTAAATATAAAGTAAATATAATAATAATAATAGTGATAATGATCATAATAATAATAATAATAGTAATAATAATAATAATAATAATAATAATAATAATAATAATAATAATAATAATTTAAATAAATAAATATGATTCAATAATAAAATAAATAAATAATACAAATAAATGAATGAATAATTTTAAGACAGCAGGTTTGATGAAGGCTGTTGTTCAGATCTGCAGTTTGGTCTTTGCTTTGCGATGAATGAAATAGCATTTCTTTCTTTACTTTGACTATGCTTAGTCTTCAGATTCTCCCCAGTTTTATACTGATGCTTCTCCATCTGTTGGTTTTGGGGGTTTCTATAACAATGAGTGGTTTGTAGATGTCTGGCCAAGCGAAATGCAAACCCTCAAGGATCCTAAATCCACCACCCTCTCTGAGCTTTACCCAGTGATGTTGCTTGCTCTCAACCAGGTCTCTATTTTATTCCACAGCATGGTCTCACCTTTTTGATTTGAAAATAGAAAGCACATGTATTCCTTATCCTTAAAGCACTCAAATCTGACAGATCCCACCAATGCACACTCATATGAAATTGCAAAAACTTATTTTTTTTTTGTCCTGTCGCTATGATGAATATCTGCAGCATTGTCTCCCTTTTCAACAATCATCCCTTGGTTCATCAATGGTCACAAACCTATGACAAGACCCTGGTTCTCTTCAAATCTGTGAGTTTACTGCTCGAGCCGTGGTCTGCATCCTGGACTCTATTTCTCTCACTCCCTGAGGATTGGTGCAACCATGACGACATCGCTTCATCTGCCTACCTCAAAACTGGAATCCCTGGCGCGTTCTTCTGCATATCAACGCTAAGGAGACTTCAAAAGGAAGACATCCTGTCTGCTCAAAGCTCATGATTTCCTGCATTTATTTAAAGATTGTATCCACTTGCTGCACAACTCTGTACTGCATATCAGGTGGTGTACTGGGATTAGTATGCGCCAATTCATCACGCTAACATCTGCATTCACTAGGTAGTATATTCCTCTAACAGCGGGCGCTGGGGGGAATGGCCACACATAGTAGATCTCATCAGCAGCACCAGGCTCCAAGGGGTTTGTTTTGTGGGTGTTCATATGTTTGCTCATCACTCCTCCATGCCTTCATGTAAACCTTTCTGCAAGGATTGATGAGACTGGAGCCTGGGCGCCAAACTTTTAACATGTATTTGCAGCTCCAATAAAACAATTGAACCTAAGCTGACTGACTGAAATGAAGCAAAGCCTGGGTGCTAGTTCAGGCAGACAACTTGAGCTGAGCTGCTATGCACATGTCACACGTCACACTCATCTCATCCGTCCTCCAATCACACTCTCCACCTCTCAATTTGGCTGCACATTTAAACTGGGAATTTACCCGTCTCTCCCTCTACCTGACAAGTGTCTATGCTGCCAGACACTGTTTTGCTGCGTGTTCTTTCACCCCCACCTCCACCCCAGCATCCACCTGCAGGCTCCAGGGGTGTTCATATGTTTTGCTCATCACTCCTCCATGTCTTCATGTAACCCTTTCTGCAAGGAGTGATGAGACTGGAGCCTGGACGCCAAACCTATAACATGTATTTGCAGCTACAATAAAACAATGATACGTGAGTTGACTGACTGAACTACATTATGTTAGAATACTTCACGAAGCAGTCCATCATGCCAAGACTCTCTATTAGGGATGTAATGGTTACCGGTAAAATGGTAAACCGCGGTAAAATTTCCAACGGTAATCATTACCGTGTCTTTCTAAAATTACCGTTTTACCATGTTTGATCACCACCCTGTGTCAATAACTCACGGTGATGCTGCTGTTTGCCTGGAAAAGCCGGACCTATGCCTCTGTCCTCGATTAAGCAGCCTGAACCGGTGTGAGCATGCGTAGTTTGCGGCTGCGTGCATGCGCGGTTTGCATTGTTTGGCCTCAGTCTGAGAGCAAAGTTTGGCCCACAGTGGAGTTTTCTCGCAACGGACTCTGGAGTCTGGTTGAAGTTTGGATTTTTACAAGGATGCTGAGGAGAAACTGATAGAAGACAGTCTCCCTGTCTAAACACAAAGCTGCAGCGAAAGAAAAAGACGTGCGCGATTTCAACAGTAGGAAGTCTTCGAGTAAATGAACTGACGGATCCGTAGGGAGAGAGAGAGAGAGAGGGAGAGAGTGAGCGAGAGAGAGAGAGAGAGAGCGAGGATTCAGTGAGGCATACCTGAGAGAATTACAGGTAACTTATCAGTAATTCTATCCAAAAATGTAGAAATCTTATGAATAACAGAGTTAGTATCATTCTGGAGTGTGTTCCTGCCTTTGTTTGGCTGTGTATTCGCCGTATTTTGACATAGATCATCTTTTTCGTCAAAGTTCGTGTTTTATGGATTTCATCAATCGTTATTTGGAAATATTTAGAGGAGAAAATAACGAGGGGATCTGCCAGGGAGAGGGGGGACCAGAGGAGAATCATGAAGGGGGCTAACTGCTTCAGGGACTATCATCATTAAAAGAAAGTCCTGGACATGGTCTAATATAAGGAGCTGTATCATGGACATTAATGCTGCAGGCAAACAAAAATGTGTGAGTGTATACAAAATAGGCTAAGCTCATTTTTTGTCATCTCAAAACTTTGAACATGTTCATTTACAGCTGTTTATAAAGATAATCCTGTTTGAAGTTCAGATCAGTTGTTGTCTTTTTTTGTAATCACACCATTTATAACATAATAATGACAAATACTTTCCAGGATTGTTCATTTTTATTTCTCATGAAAATAGGATAAAAATGTACTCAAAGGGCATTTCTTGACATATTATTGATAAAAAAGACAAAAAAAGAACCATTATGATTATAATATTGAATGGATTAAGTGATTAAATTGTGTGTTAAAGTACTTTTTGAACATTTTGAGCACACTGCAACAATACCGTGATAATAATGATAACCGTGATAATTTTGGTCACACTAACCGTGATACAAAATTTTCATATCGTTACATCCCTACTCTCTATACGGGGTAGTAAAGTCTTGTCAATATTCGATGTGTTATACAGTGGAGGCTTGACTTGTACTCATTTATGTCCTTTGCACTTTCCAAGGCTCCTGATGCTTTTGGGATTGGAGATGCCAAAAAGGGATATTCCCACACATATTCCAGTAGAAAATGAGTATTATGTTTTAACTTCCCAAAACCATATTTTTATGGTTAAACTTCATGCAATCATACAACACAGTGTGTGATGAGAAATTTGATTTACAGGTTGAAATGTGCAAATATGGGATCAATGATGTTGTGTTACGGAATGCATGCATCATGTACCGCATTTATGCAGTGTATCAAGTAAGACCCATCTACCTACACTACTCTAGTTTTGTGTTTTATGACTGCATTTAAAACACAATTCCAACCCCCTAACACATTGGGCTCTAATTTCGTGGCGCAGCGCAGGGGGCGCAAGCCTGGCCCATCCCGCGCAGTGTTAATTTCGTCCGGCGTACCGCCGTGCGCTGCCAATTTGACAATTTGGTAGACCGTCTGCGCAGAGGTGGGTGTGACGGCGCACCAGGGGGGAGGTGAAGGCGCACCTGGGGGAGGTGCCGACAGATTCGAGTGGCGCAGTGACAATTTCGTGCCAAAAAACAGTGCAGAAAGTGCGCTGAAAGCACGCCAGCTCTAACCTGGTCCAACCTCGGCGCAGGGCGGGGCGCACCCTCCGCAGCTGTAATTTGGTGACAAGCGCACATGTGCGCATGCCTCAGAGGCAGGTTTCCAGAGTGTCAGGCACATTTTACTGCAGTAACAGTCACAGCAATCACTATTTAATGTCCCCGTCTAAACCAGCATATACATTTGTATCTATAGTAACTGTCCCGTCACATCTGATGTCGGATTAAAGCCGTTTGTCATAATGGAAACTTAACCTGACGGCAGCTGGAAGTTTGATGCACATCTTACAAGTCAACAATAAACAGCCTTAACATCTGATACTGAGTATATCTGGCTTCTCTCATTTCATTAAATTCAAAGAAAAAAAAGGAGAAAAAAGATGAAGAAAAGGAGAGAAAATAAATGTCTGTCACTCAGGATTTACCCGTGATTTCCCATATTCCTCTATTTTAGTCTTTATTTTTAACTTGATCTAAAAAGGTGGAGAGCATTACTGCAAGGAGGATGAGGAGGAGACACCAGGAGAGTATACAGTTTATCACTAAAGGCTCTGCTATTTGGCGATGACAAACCAGGAGTGCAGGTGGATCACAAGTATTATGACTGGATAAGCCAGCTGTGGCGTAACTGTCTCTTATTTTTTTTTTCTCCTATTAATGACAAAGGAACAGATTACATCTGTCCCGGGAGCTGGCCCACACGGTGACGCGCCCCGCTGTCCATTCTCCTGCTGAAGGGACAGCGTCTCCACTGCTGGGTCTTTCCAGCACACTGTTTCCGTGGTGGCGGGGATAATTCAGACCAGTCAGACGCTGCGCCTCAGCCGCAGCGCATTTAAAGGCGAGGAGAGGCGCTCACTTGATTGGTGAAGCGGCTGTGTAAATCCCACTCACGTCTATTCTCCTCCTATTCTGACATTTGCGCGGAGAGGCAGAGACGTGGGCGTGGATGCGCAACCTCTGCGCCCCTGTGCGCCATGAGTGTGCCTCTCTTGGCACTGCAGGAAACTTGGAAAGTGCGCAGGTCACACCCAGTCCGCGCGGCGAAGGCCGGCGCAGGCAGGTGCGCCTGCGCTTGCGCCTGGTCTACGAAATTAGAGCCCATTGGCTTTAACACATGAGGCATACATCAATCAGCACAAGACAATCTCTAATACTTCTATACAGTGGCTAGAATTCAAGGCAGAATCAAAGTAGAAATCCTACATGCCCTGAATCATGGAGAGATGCAATTTGATCTTTATTATGTTGATGGGTTTTGTGTGAGAGGGAATGTACGTGTTACATATGGGTTTCCTGGAAGTATTTAGAATGGGTGTTCAAAGTGCTATAGTCCTGGACATATCAATCCTGTTAACAATATACTACTTGACATTCTTTACAGACAGCTTAAAACAAAACTGCAAGCTCTTGAACTGATCAAAAAGCTCCATGTACGGGTAATGTGGGAATGTAAGGAGGAACAAGTCAAAGACAGTGACCAAATTTTAAGGGACTTTTTGAAAATGTACAATGCCCCTGATCGACTTGACCCACAAAAGCTCTGTTTGGGGGTCATGCCAATGCATACAGACTACATTACAAAGCTGCAGAGGGTAAGAAAATGCATTATTATGATTCCATATCTTTGTAGACACACATTAAGATAATAGTCGAATGTAACATTAAAAAAGTAAAGAGGAAGACCAGAAATTTAGATAAACCACTTTCTACTGTAGGAGTTAAAAACTCTTATTTTCTTTAAAGTTGAGATGTTTAAGGAAATTATGTTTAAAGCTGGGGTTGGCGATTTTGGACAACTAGCAGTCTGTCTCTAGCCTGAAGGGGGCGGTAATGCTCCAAAATGATGGATGCCAACCACCGAAGAAGAAGAAGTCTTGCGAGAACTGCCTCCTGCAGTAGCATGGACGGCAGTTCTCGCGAGATTAGAGCCAACAGCGGAACAAACTTAGAAAAACAGAGTTTATTTTAGATTTCTTGTACATCTGTCTTAAATGTGAGGGATACTGGAGCTTGGTTGGTGTTGTGGGACTGCTCACAGCGGACTTCCCTTATTTTCAAAGACAAAACTTGAAAGGTAAGCATTCTCCAGCAGAGTCTGTTCCCTACACGCTACATGCTACATGCTACACGCACTGTCGGTGCACGCTGGGAAAATGCACACGCAGCAGGCACGCAGAATGGCGATGGGATTTGATTGGTGTAAAAACAGGTATCCCGGCAAGATTATTGGTTGGTGTTTTCCCTGTTTTACTCCTGCTGTAGATAGCGGATATTTTTCGCTCTGTTTTAAGAACACATAATGAGTTGATTACCATCAGGTCATAAAGACCATTTTAACCAGTATTACAAAAAGTGTATCTAAATCAGATCATAGACCCCAGCTTTAAGGACATTATGTTTTTTCAGGAAATGTATCCTACCAATACACATCACATGTTTTATACAAGGATTGTTTGGTTTAATCCCCCTTCCTTTGTTTTTTTAGATTTACACATTTAGATGCACACATAAATCAATCAATCAAACGTTATTCATATAGAACTTTTCTCACAACATATGTAACTGAAAGTGCTTGCAGAATAGAAAATTAAAAGAAAGAAGAAGGGAAAAAACAATTCCAAACTAGGCACCTATCAGGGGAGCACAGTGTGGGACTGGAAAAATAGCAAAAAGCACCTCAGCACTTGAGTAGCAACAAACACAGAGATGAGCACATGGGGCCAAAGGGGGGGTGGGGGGGTATCACCGAAAACCTCAGAAGCAGGTTTTTAAAGTGTCAGACACATTTCAATGCATTAACAATCACATCAAACGCTATTGAAAGTAACAGTCTGAACCAGTCTGAACCATAGACTGTAAAAAACATGGACGCCATGTCGCTGGGCTAAAATTGAAGCCGCCACAAAAACTGCTCCCCCTGGTGACTGGCTGCATTATAGGTCAAATTTCCGTCTCCCCCATTCATCTGGACGGGCCGAAGTGAAACTTCAAAAAATTATTACACCTCGTAGAAATATTTCTCCCATCTGTATGCTGTGGTGATATAGAAGTATTATTGGGCTGCATGTTTTCCAAGTCCTCTTTTTTCTGAAAAGTTTCTTTTTTATAAGTTATTAGACTTTAAAATTAACCACGGTTTACGGCAGCTTCACAATGATTGTGTACAGCGTATGCTGAGGAGTGTTGCGACCGTTTACGACAGCTGCGTCCGGATTATGGCCCAAATTCTCTATGGGCTGCACAATGGCGGCGCCGTGACGGGGGATATTTAGGCTTCAAATCCGTTACATGGTGGAAGGCGGAGCCATGCTATCCAGTTCTTATAATACATCCATGGTCTGAACCAGCATATACATTTGTATCTATATTAATTATCCCGTCTCATCTGATGTCGGATTAAAGTCGTTTGTCATAATGGAAACTTAACCTGACGGCAGCTGCAAGTTTGATGCACATCTTACAAGTCAACAATTAACAGCCTCATCATCCAATATGTAGTTTATATCTGAAATTCAGAAGAAAAGATTGAAAAAAAGATGAAGATAAAAAGAGAGAAAATAAGTGTATGTCACTCGGTGTCTTAAGGATTTACCTGTGATTTACCTAGTCTTTATTCTGAACGTGATCTAAAAAGATGGAGTACATTATTGCAAGGAAGATCAAGAGGAGATACTGGAAGAGGATATATCACCAAATGCTCTGCTATTTTGTGATGACAGACCAGGAATGCAGGGGGATCACAGGCATGATGAATGGATTATCTTGCTGCTGTATTTAAATGTAACTGTCACCTGATTTTGTACTCCTATTCATGACAAAGGAACAGATTATATCTGTCCTGCTAGGTGATCCACACTGCGACATGCATCATGCCCTCCGATGCACACTCTGATGGCTGCTGAAGTGACAGCAGCTCTGACCGTCTCCACTACAGGGTCTTTCCAGCACACTGTGGCAACAGTGGCGGGGAACAGTCAGACTAATCAGTTGTGGGGCCTCACACCCAGAGCATTTAGAGGCAGGGAAAGGTGTTCATATGATTGATGAAGGTTACACTCGTTTGTGTAAAACCCACTCACGCCTTGTCTCCTCCGTCTTTGGCACTTGCTCAGGGAAAAGGGACAGAGGCGTGGGTGTGCCTCTCTGCACCTCGCAGGAAATTTACAAGGTGAGCTGGACACACTCTGTCCGTGCAGCGCACCTGGTCTGCCAAATTAGAGCCTTTAAACCTTGAACAAAGCATTTATTTCAGAAAAGTCACCAAGTCTAATGAGTACACAACCATATCCCCTCTTCAGCTTCACTAAACAGGACAAAAAGATATCGACTATAAAGCCAGGATGGAAAAAAACCCCAAATATTTTTAAAAACAGGGTTTCGTCAGCCTGGGCTTCAACATTTTTCCAAATTGAGCGCCAGATTAAGTTGTTAGGTGTTCAGTTTTATTTTAAAAATACAGAGTTTACTATTCAAATATCAAAAGGTAATGTGTTTTACTGTTTAGAAGTACAAACATAAGCTGGCTTTAGCTGTATGTTTTTGGAGCATCTGAGGTACAAAAGAAAAGCAGTAGAAACTTTAGATAAACCACTTCCTACTGTAGAAGTGGTCTAGCTGGTACATAAAGTGCTGGAGAATCTTGTATTTATGGAGGAGAATGGTTATTTTAAGCTTAGAAATAAATAAAAGAACTTTAAAAATCAGTTCTAAAGGAAAACATCTCAATTAGTATGTTCAAATTCATATCAGTTTTTTTGTACCAAACATAACTTTTGTGGTTATTGAGAGGGATAAAGATGAATCTGTGAATAAAGACAGGTCTTCAACCTATGCCATATTTCAGACCCCTGGGAAACAAGGAAGGACACTTCTTTGTACCTTTGTGCTGCATCCTAACACACTTTTAGTCTCAGAAAGTCACACACATTCACACAAAAGGATGCACAGGCATGCACCCTCACACACTTCCGACTCCCTCCTCACAAGCACCTCCTCTTGGCACACTTCCGGTGACACCTTCCCACACATGCATGCATGTACATGCACATGTCTGCATTCTCTAATGAGCTTGCACGAGTACGTGCACACCATCAACACAGCAGCAAGGCACACAGACAACAAATTGTTGCAAGTAATGTTGGTAAATCCTGAAGGGAGATATCTGCACACATTTATCTCACTTTTTGAGAGGGGTCTGGCTGCAGACCTGCACTGACAGGACCCAGCGCTGCAGACCTGCACTGTTAGGACCCACTGCACAGAGACGACCCGATGTCACGTTTTTTTCTCACATGCTTCAGTGTGGTTTTTTTTTCCTGTGAGGAGAGAAAGTGAGTTATCGTCGAGTGACTACTTTTCATCTTTTTCAAAGTAACAGGAACAGTCTTTATTCCATTAAACGTTGTCTTTTCCACAATTAACTGCTCTGTGTTATAATATTTATTGGAAAGAAATGACTTTTGGACTTCTGGGTGTTTTTTTGCGCTGCAATCGTAGTTAGGGTAACGGAGGCTAGTGCTTACTAGGCTAACTTTTGGATTGGACATGGATGTATTATTTATACTTATGAGATAAGCTTGACATGACAGGTTTTCACTACCGGTGGCATTTAAACATGTATGACAACACCCAAAGTGATATCTGTAAGCAGACTGTATTTAAGGCAAATTAAGCACTGTTATTGTAGTTATGGTAACAGTGGCTAGCGCTAACTAGGTTAACTTTAGGATTAGACATGGAAGTATTATTTAGACATATGTATGAAATAAGTTTGACATGAGAGGGCTTTCACTGTCATTTTCATTTAAACATGTATGAAAACACCCAAAGTGATCTCTGTCAGCTGACTACTTCATTGGTATAGGCAAATCATTTAAACAGCATTTGTCTAGAAATCATTCTGTCTTTTGTTATTTGTCTCTTACAGATGTATATTTCAAGTATTACTCCAGGGGACCTCGTAAAGCTGTTTAGCACCACATGTGAACTACCAGATGAGGAAAGAGAGTCCACTCTTCTTCATCTTAATCTTCTTTAACATTGAGGATATGTGGGTGTTTTGTGAAGAAATCATGGACAATAGAGGGTACATTTCATCCTGCCAGTACAGTGAGTTGTATAAATAACAACATATATTTGAAAGTTTGTTTTGTGTTGTGTTTTTTCCTGTAACAGAGGTAATTGGCTATCTGGTCTATGTCACAAGGTACTCAGTAATTCACCTTAAATGCACACAGCTAAGTAAATTTAAAATCAGCAGCCCTCCATTGGAAAAAATTGGTGGCCCTATAGCACAGGTAGAAAAAAAACAAGCAATATTAAACAACTATTAAATGAAGGAATTGCAAACACACATAAGGCATGCCTATATCAAAGATTTGAATAAATTAACATGTAAATAAGTCCAAAGTGCAGGAGGCAACATTTTCAGTGGTAATAAATAATATAAAATGAAACAACAGTCAGCAATTGGTTGGAGTGTGGAAGCATAATGCCATTAAACATACTGAGGTGTTTTTAACATTTTTCCAACCGAGTTTGTAGTGCTAACCACACAAACAGCTGTCTGTTTTGCTGATTACATTTAAATACTGGAGTAAAATAAAAATCTTGAGAATGTTTTAAAGGGATCATGACAATAGCTGTACATTTAGTTTGTATTTTGTATTTTTTTTTATCTTAAGAATGACACCCGAAGTGGCCATCCTGTTTTGTATTTTGTCTTTGCCTAAAATCTTAATATTTAGCCTACATGTGTTTTTCCCAGGTATCCTGTTAAGCTAGAAACATATTTATTTGTAGTTGAATACACTAATACACATATTAACATTCTATTCACAAAATAAAGCCCAAAGAAATTAAGTATATTCACGATGACAAAAAATAAGTTCTTTTTCCCAGGTATCCTGTTAAGCTAGAAACATATTTATTTGTAGTTGAATACACTAATACACATATTAACATTCTATTCACAAAATAAAGCCCAAAGAAATTAAGTATATTCACGATGACAAAAAATAGGTTCTTCCTGATGTAATGGCTTTTATTCTGAAAGGTTTTGAATAAAGTTTTGAGGAAAATATGTACTTCTGGTAAATTGGCTTTTATTTTGAAAGACTTCAAATCAGCTTCCGGTCCTGTCAGTGCAGGTCTGCAGCCAGACTGTCTTGCACTTTTTAACAATACAAGCCCCCGTGCTGAAGCGAAAGTGAGGTTTGTAAACCTGCACAGTTTCACACTTTGACCACATTCAAAACATCTGGACCAGTCATCAATGCAAGTGGTGTGATCAACCCAGGAAGAGGGGGAAATGAGCTGGAATAAGAGTTAAGCTAAGAGGGCTGTTCTATTATCCAGCCTAATCCTATCAGATGTACAGTTGCAAAACAATAAAATGGATAAGACTCAGGCTGACTCAGCAAAGAGTTACCAGAAACTGTAATGCTGTTATCTTTACAGACATGAGGCTCCACAGCAACATAACCAGGATTGGGGAGAAACAAAACACAACAGAATACATGTTATGGCATAACGCAATTAGGATACAAGAAAAGGCAACTGTAATCTGTTACAGTTGCAGGCAAAAAAGATGGAATGAGATTATACATACATTTAGTAAAAGCTGGGATTAAATTGCAGGACTACAATTTTAATGCATTCCACAATATATTTGAATATATTTTTTCATTTAAAGCATGAAAGAGAAAGAGAGATAGTGTGTGCATGTCTCACACACAACTTGTGTGCACACCACTTCAAAACTGGTTCATCTGATTCCGGCTTACAGGCAAAAACTAAAATCTGCCATGGTGGTGATCAAGACAGTAAAGATGTGGACAACTGAAGCAAAGCACAAATCCCAAGACTGATTTGACTCCACCGACTGGCCTCAACCAGGGACCTGTTGCACGAAAGTAGGATAAGGGATTAAGCCGGGATATCTTGGTTATCCTGGATCAATTAATCCATGATCTGGTTGTACAAAAGTTGGATAGGGTGAAGTGGAGCATGTTTTTACGTATGTTACCATGGAGACTTATTCTTTAGCTCTAGACTGCTCCAGACCAGGCTAAGTTCCAGGATTTTTTTAATCTCATCCCTTTTCTCAGTCAGCACTCCCCACAAACGGAAACCAATTTTTATACCATTGGCCACCAAGCATTGTTATCACATTAAACAAGACCCACAGTCATTATTTGGACATTTGTCATCATTAATTGCAGTGAGTTTAGATGAAAGAATGATTTTACATGATTTTGCAATCATTAGATACGAGTTATTCATAGAATATATATTAAAAGTAAATCCCACATTAGTTAAAAGTCAAAGGGTCACATGGTGTTAGGGAATAAGGATAAATCAGAGCAGGTGAACCATCAGCTCCTTTAAAACTGAAGTTACACAGAGTTCAACACACAAAGCACAAAATCAATGCATACAAACAAAATCAAATCAAAAAATCAGTGAAGAAATACTCTCATATAATTAAATTAAAACTAATGATTACTATTAATATTTGTTCAGCTATTTAAAGTGTTTTTATTTTGAGGTGATGGTATTTCTTATTTCAGATTTCTTTTGTATTAAAGCCAAATTTTTATATATATATATCATTTTGGAAAAGAACTCAATATATAAATCACAGATGGAGGGCGGCATCAGATAAAATCTCATTTAGGGCCCAACGTTAGATGGGGAGGGTCTGTATGCACGCGCAAACTAGTGCACACTTGCACACATACAATCCAACAGCAGCATGCAGCATAAGGAGTAAATGTGGATGTTTCTATTTCAGTTTCACGTGCAATTCAACAAATTCATAATAAGGGCACAACTTTGATTTCGGAGACGTTAATGTAACGTTACTGTTTGAATCGATATTGTGATGTTTCAGCGGAGTATGAAGTGTTTATCAGTGCACTATTAAACATCCAGGCGGTTCACAGAGCTTCCTGTCGTTGATGTGTTGCTGTGGTGTTGTTTCTCTTTTTTTAATTTGGTCTTTTACCTCCTAATATGTCTCCATGAGGACTTCCTGCTTCGACGCAGACAGACACGCCGCTCTTGTTGTCATGGTGAATCTGTGATTCTGTGATCTATCGTGGGGTCTGATTAAGGAATCGAGTATGCGCACTGTTCCAGGATGGGTTACACCTGGCTGGAAGAATCCATGTGCTCTCATCCTCGTTTGGTCGTTTGTGCAACCAAATAAGCCTGAACCTCCTTGTTTTGGATTCGATGAGCCAGGCTTAATAATTTATCCCGGATGTCTGAATCCTACTTTCGTGCAATAAGCCCCAGGATGGTGATGAGACTGTTTACCGACAGCAAGTGGATCAGCTGGTGCTCTGGTGCAGTCAGAACAACCTGGAGCTGAACACGCTCAAGACAGTGGAGATGTTAGTGGACTTTAGGAGACACCACCCTGCCCTGCCCCCTCTCATAGTCCTCAGCAGCCTAGACTGCACAGCACTAGTTCATTTATATTTCTTTTTGATTTTCAATTTTATCTATTTAAACTTATCCTCTATTTTTTAACATTACATTTATTTACATTACTTTATTTTATCTGTTTTGTACTTCCTTGTGCTAGAGAGAAAACAACTGCCACAGTAAAATTCCTCGTATGTGTCCCAAACTTGGAAATAAAAAGGATTCAGATTCCTCAAGTGAAAAAAAACTTTTACCTGGGTGGAAATATTGCCATTATTTTGAATATCAAGCAGAAATGGGGGACAACACCACTGTACAGTGCAAGTAATACCTTTCAGCTGTGAAATTGCTGTAATCATCCAAATAATCAGTTTCTAATATAAAGAAACGATTGTTAAGTGTTAGGAATTTCTTGATGTTTGCAAAAATCACTTCATTTATACACATGAGCTAATAATTTTCCCTTTTCATTGATCTCTCTTGGTCTCTCTCTCTTCATAAACATATATACATATCCTGACAATATGCAGGACTGACACTAAAAATGTGGGTCCTGATAAAAAGGTAACTGTTCTAATTCCGACACTTAGTCTTCAGATTTATGCTTTAAAGAAAAAAAAACAATTAATGTGTAATAATAAGACAAAGCACTAAAAATACACTTAAATTTGGGATAACCATAATCTGTTCACCCTTCTGCCATTGGGCAAAAAATACAGAGTTAACAGCTGCCGACCCACCAGACTGGGGAGCAGCTTCTACCTTCAGGCTGAGAGAGACTAAATGCACCATCTGCACTCCTCCACATAAAATATTTGTATTTTATTTTCTACAAACCATTAACAAGTCAATTTTGTTTTATTATACAACATGTTGTATAAGGGCAACTTCCTTGTAACCTTGCACCTTGTACCTTGTAAAATAATTGACAGATAAACTAATTCTTCATCTAGATGAATAAATGAGGGTTGGGATGTTTTATGTGTCCTCAGATATCAGAGCTGCTCATTATCTCAGTCTCAGCTCATGACCAGCTGGGTCAAATGTAAAGCTTCGGACAGCCCACAGGGACTGTGATATGATGATTTTATTTCATGAAGAACATATCAACATATGTTTCTGTGGGAGGACGCTGGGTCACTCGAATAGAACCTATGCATGTATGAAAAGAAGATGTAAACTCCACACAAAAATGCCTGACTGACACAAGGTTGGAACCAGCAAATTTCTCAATGCGAACCAGGTACACTTCCTGCTACTTCACCATGCCTAACAGATAGAATTATAACTTCAGCAAAATCCCAAATCGACTCACCATGGACATAAATGTGTGCTGAGACTCCACATCTTTTGTTGAAATTGTAATATTTATGTATGCTCAAAAAACACTGCACCTGGGTAATAGGAAAAGAAGTATTTAGCAGGCTACGCCTTTCTAGCAGCACATCCCTGTGTCATTGGCCCCGTCATCATTATTCTAAACCTTTCCCAAAAATGCCCAAATTTGTTCAGGGAAATTGTTATAAATAGGGGAAAACTAGTTTCGTGATTTTGTATGGAGAGATCCACACCCAGATTAACAGAACAGAAAACATTAAACAGAAAATATTTAATTGCAGTGCGGACCATGTGAAACTGATGTTGTACTCCATATGTGTCACAGTAATAACACAATAATCCAACAATGACAATTTTGAGCATTTTTTTTTCTCAAAATTTGAACTTAGAGCAATACTATAATTACTTTAATACATCAAATATTACAGTGATTATAATAATTGCAGTAAATTTGAAAATTAAGTACTACTTTACAAATCACTGCATGCATAACACATTAGTGGTTTTTTTGTGGTTGGGAGTGTATTTAGTGTGCCAGAAATTGATTACACCATAGCAGAACAAAGATATTTTTTTCTTTCCTTTCTTCTTTCTTGTTTTGAGAGATTGAGGTATAAAGAGGCACAGAGCCCCCGTGCCACCTCTGTTGAGAAATTTGCATATATTGAATAGTGTTGCAGCTAGGGGTTTCAACATCTACACATGTAAACGGATGCATTGATAACAATCATATCGGTTTAGAAAAATCAATAACTGTGTACATGTCATTTTTTTCCTCCTTCTCCTCCTCGTTCATTTCTCACATATCTATATATATATATATCTATATATATATATATATATATATATATATATATATATATATATATATATATACACACACAAGCTAAACAAGCTTCAGCCTGTTCTGTTGGCATCATGCAGACAGAGCATGAACTGCCCAAAGTACACAGTAGGCACTATCAGCCAGCACTCTTCCCAGAGTGCAATGCACTTAGCTTAGAAGAAGATTCTACATTCAAGTCCCTCTTCCTCCATTACCTGCACAAAAGTGTTTGTCATGGTGTAACCAAGCACTGCCGCCACAGTCATCCTACCATGCAAGAGGTAGGAAGATACGTGCAGCTAGAATGGGAAGCAAGCATGTGCCCAGGTAGAGCCCCGGCAGAACAGTGTCGAAGGACCAGACACCAGCACATCTGGAATTGACATTGGAAAGCTTCAAGAGGCCTTGTGTCAAGGTACACACAAAACCAAGGCGATCACCAGAACACCAGTGGGTCCTTGCTTAGTGGACCAAAATCTGTAACCTGCCTACTTCCTCAGGAGTTGCAGCCACTCCTCCATCAGGGAAAGGGGGGTCACCTCGACCCCAGAGTGATGGTGCAGACTACTAAAACATCATAAGGCAGCTGCATGCCTAACTTACCCACTGACATGCACTTACTCTTTGTAAACACAGTCAACACAAAACAACACACTGAGTCAAACCACCTCTTTTCACTCTTTCTTTTATCATTTTTCTTTTCACTTTTCCTTTGAGTTTGAAAATCTGTGTTTTGTTTATGTGTTGTTTCGGGGGTTAGTTAGTACAATCTTTACATATTAGTTTCTGCTCAGATCTTGCCTCTACTCTGCCAAGGCATGACTGCCTCTTTGAACTTTGAACCGTTAACCCCTACTGTTTAATAAGCCATGACAAGACTACCACTTCATCACATGGACTATCAGGCCTGTGAGTTCTCTAAAGACTTTGGACAGCACCCAATTCTTCAGACCAAAAGGGGGATGTGATTTGTACTCTATGTGGGCCTGAGTACAAGGAGAGGCCTACATGTAAATTTAAAGCCTGCCCTAGAGTCTCTCATGACCGTTGGAAGCTGATGTCCCCACCAACAGCATTCGCCACTTAGGTGTGACTTTTATTCAAACACAAACTCTGCCCAGACGTTGACTCCTGCCAGGTAAATCCCGCAGGGATCCCCAATGACGTCATGAAGTTTTTAAAAACAAGACCACAGCCAAAGCTCGGCAATCCCCAAAGGCATTGGTAAGCATCTGGTCATAAGGTAGAGAGCTCCTGGCATTCTGGCTTTCTGACCACCAAAAGGAGCATAAAACAAGCTTTGTTTCTTTTTGGCAGGACGAGCATGTACTGTAGAATACCATTTGTTTTGATAATTTTTTTTCCCTTTTTCTTCAATTTCTTTTTTTACCTGACGCAGATCGCTGCGCAAGCAGCTGATCGCACCACTGAGAAGATGAGCATGCCAACTTTGTTGGAAGCCTTACAAAGCATCTCTTCCTCCCTCTATGGTTTGTCCCTGTTGCCAACGGACAAAACCGTACCTCGGTTCCGCCAGAAGAACATGAGACAGGTTGCCTTAACCCTGCAGAGGAGATCACTGCTGATCAAGGGCCCACAGCTGGACCCAGCATTCAGCCACTGACCAAGAGCGCACAGCCAGACCCAGTGTGTTGCTGCTGAATCAGAGCACACGGCTGGACCCAGTGTGTTGTCGCTGAATCAGAGCACACAGCTAGACCCAGTGTGTTGCCGCTGAATCAGAGCACACAGCCAGACCCAGTGTTGCCGCTGAATCAGAGCATACAGCCAGACCTAGCGTGTTGCTGCTTAATCAGAGTACACAGCCAGACCCAGTGTGGTGCCGCTGAATCAGAGCACACAGCCAGACCCAGCGTGCAGCCGCTGACCCAGCGTGCAGCCGTGGACTCTCACAGTGGACATTCAGAGTGGACTCTTTTCTGTCTCCATCATCGTTTGTCCCTCTAGCCTTTGCTACCTGGAGCTGGAAGAGCTCCTTCTATTGTTCCTGGAATCTTCTGTCTTTCTTCTACATCTTCTTCTACATCTTCTTCTTCTTCTTCTTCTTCTTCTACATCTTCTTCTATATCTTCTTCTTCTTCTTATCATTAGTATTACACCCACCCAGTCATTAAACCTTAATTTGACCTACTAAAGATGCTCAAAAACTGACCAAATCTGGCGCTCCTCAGAATTGGCGAAAAACTTGATAAGAAGTAAAAATTAAGCCCAAACATTTCAAAATAAGCTCTCTAGCAACCCCTATTTACACTAAAATAGCCCTTATGGCCACAAGGAATGTCATCAGGACATGAAACCAACACAAAAACGCAGGTCTTATCGACGCCCACAAATCACACACTGACAACCCTGACCTATCTCTAACAGGACGCCAGTAATTTGGATTTCAAAATAAGAGCTCACTTGATCATTCCAACTTTGCATGATGATTTGACACCCTGAATAAGCTCACAGCCAGGCCAAAACTGACAACTGACACATTCCGGTTGGGGTATAAGTGTTCATAATATTAAACAATTTAATGAGACCCACATTTCACATACTGACACCTCAACCTATCTCGAACAGAAAGTCGGTAATTTGCCTTTCAAAGTAAAATTATAAGACTCATTGAAAATAATTATCTCCTCCTAGGCCGTAATTTGTGTCAGCTTGAATTGCAGACAGATGAGAGAGGAGACATTGTTGATCAAAAGTAATGTTGGAATTTGGTGAAGCCTGAAACAGCCCCTGCAGCTCCTCCCGTTCAAACTAATGGGGGAACGACCAAACAGAAAGAGACATCCTGTGCCAGTTAGGACCAGTTAGGAGTCAAAATTATGGCATCTGTGAGGCAGTGTTTCAGTTTTGGTTGCTCTGCATCCCAGGGCTGATAGAATGAGTCCTCTCACTGACTGACAGCTCAGTCTGTGACTGAAGGAGGAACAATGGACTGTGGTACACAGCCATTCTAAAGACTCGGGAGGAGAAAAAAATATATAATTTCAACGGTGATATCTCTAAAACAACAGATAAACCTTTTAAACTGAGATCTGTATGTAAATGTCCTACGAAGGGAGGTACAACTTTGAGGAGTAAAAAAAAAACATGAAAAACTTGCAGATGATGTCACTCACTGATTGACAGGTTCACTTCAGCAGCTCATGTGACTTACTGGAGGCAAAAAATATGGACTGTGTAATACTAACCCATTATAAAGTGTAGAAGCAAGAAACACATTAAACTATGGACCAAAAGAGCACTAAAACAGCTATAACTTCCACATGGAATGTCATAGGGAAATCAAACCAATAGCAAAATGTTTGTCTCATTGAGACCCAGAAATCACAATGAAAGCCATCATGCCGATAACTTAAAAAAGTTAGTTAAAGATTCAATATACATTATATATTACAACTAAAAAATTCTATACTGTGGCAACAATTGTGTATTTACATACAGCATCTGGTGTATCCCCTTAACTTTAGCATAACAAAACAAAAATGGAGTTATTTGCTCAATTTATTGCTGAGAATCTCATTACTAATGGCAGTATTACACTTGCCAACATCAGAATAGGAAGTGCAATGAATGAAGAAGTGCAGCAAACCTTAAGAAGATCCCTGCTCTCAGCATCCGCAGATCAGACATTCAAAACATCGGAGCCAGTCATCATTGCAAGTGGTGCGATCAAGCCAGGAAGAGGGGGAAATGAGCTGGAATAAGAGTTAAGCTAAGAGGGCTGTTCTATTATCCAGCCTAATCCTATCAGATGTACAGTTGCAAAACAATAAAATGGATAAGACTCAGGCTGACTCAGCAAAGAGTTACCAGAAACTGTAATGCTGTTATCTTTACAGACATGAGGCTCCACAGCAACATAACCAGGATTGGGGAGAAACATAACACAACAGAATACATGTTATGGCATAACACAATTAGGATACAAGAAAAGGCAACTGTAATCTGTTACAGTTGCAGGCAAAAAAGATGGAATGAGATTACACATACATTTAGTAAAAGCTGGGATTAAATTGCAGGACTACAATTTTAATGCATTCCACAATATATTTGAATATATTTTTTCATTTAAAGCATGAAAGAGAAAGAGAGATAGTGTGTGCATGTCTCACACACAACTTGTGTGCACACCACTTCAAAACTGGTTCATCTGATTCCGGCTTACAGGCAATAACTAAAATCTACCATGGTGGTGATCAAGACAGTAAAGATGTGGACAGCTGAAGCAAAGCACAAATCTCAAGACTGATTTGACTCCACCGACTGGCCTCAACCAGGATGGTGATGAGACTGTTTACCGACAGCAAGTGGATCAGCTGGTGCTCTGGTGCAGTCAGAACAACCTGGAGCTGAACACACTCAAGACAGTGGAGATGTTAGTGGACTTTAGGAGACACCACCCTGCCCTGCCCCCTCTCATAGTCCTCAGCAGCCTAGACTGCACAGCACTAGTTCATTTATATTTCTTTTTGATTTTCAATTTTATCTATTTAAACTTATCCTCTATTTTTTAACATTACATTTATTTACATTACTTTATTTTATCTGTTTTGTACTTCCTTGTGCTAGAGAGAAAACAACTGCCACAGTAAAATTCCTCGTATGTGTCCCAAACTTGGAAATAAAAAGGATTCAGATTCCTCAAGTGAAAAAAAACTTTTACCTGGGTGGAAATATTGCCATTATTTTGAATATCAAGCAGAAATGGGGGACAACACCACTGTACAGTGCAAGTAATACCTTTCAGCTGTGAAATTGCTGTAATCATCCAAATAATCAGTTTCTAATATAAAGAAACGATTGTTAAGTGTTAGGAATTTCTTGATGTTTGCAAAAATCACTTCATTTATACACATGAGCTAATAATTTTCCCTTTTCATTGATCTCTCTTGGTCTCTCTCTCTCTTCATAAACATATATACATATCCTGACAATATGCAGGACTGACACTAAAAATGTGGGTCCTGATAAAAAGGTAACTGTTCTAATTCCGACACTTAGTCTTCAGATTTATGCTTTAAAGAAAAAAAAACAATTAATGTGTAATAATAAGACAAAGCACTAAAAATACACTTAAATTTGGGATAACCATAATCTGTTCACCCTTCTGCCATTGGGCAAAAAATACAGAGTTAACAGCTGCCGACCCACCAGACTGGGGAGCAGCTTCTACCTTCAGGCTGAGAGAGACTAAATGCACCATCTGCACTCCTCCACATAAAATATTTGTATTTTATTTTCTACAAACCATTAACAAGTCAATTTTGTTTTATTATACAACATGTTGTATAAGGGCAACTTCCTTGTAACCTTGCACCTTGTACCTTGTAAAATAATTGACAGATAAACTAATTCTTCATCTAGATGAATAAATGAGGGTTGGGATGTTTTATGTGTCCTCAGATATCAGAGCTGCTCATTATCTCAGTCTCAGCTCATGACCAGCTGGGTCAAATGTAAAGCTTCGGACAGCCCACAGGGACTGTGATATGATGATTTTATTTCATGAAGAACATATCAACATATGTTTCTGTGGGAGGACGCTGGGTCACTCGAATAGAACCTATGCATGTATGAAAAGAAGATGTAAACTCCACACAAAAATGCCTGACTGACACAAGGTTGGAACCAGCAAATTTCTCAATGCGAACCAGGTACACTTCCTGCTACTTCACCATGCCTAACAGATAGAATTATAACTTCAGCAAAATCCCAAATCGACTCACCATGGACATAAATGTGTGCTGAGACTCCACATCTTTTGTTGAAATTGTAATATTTATGTATGCTCAAAAAACACTGCACCTGGGTAATAGGAAAAGAAGTATTTAGCAGGCTACGCCTTTCTAGCAGCACATCCCTGTGTCATTGGCCCCGTCATCATTATTCTAAACCTTTCCCAAAAATGCCCAAATTTGTTCAGGGAAATTGTTATAAATAGGGGAAAACTAGTTTCATGATTTTGTATGGAGAGATCCACACCCAGATTAACAGAACAGAAAACATTAAACAGAAAATATTTATTTGCAGTGCGGACCATGTGAAACTGATGTTGTACTCCATATGTGTCACAGTAATAACACAATAATCCAACAATGACAATTTTGAGCATTTTTTTTCTCAAAATTTGAACTTAGAGCAATACTATAATTACTTTAATACATCAAATATTATAGTGATTATAATAATTGCAGTAAATTTGAAAATTAAGTACTACTTTACAAATTACTACATGCATAACACATTAGTGGTTTTATTGTGGTTGGGAGTGTATTTAGTGTGCCAGAAATTGATTACACCATAGCAGAACAAAGATATTTTTTTCTTTCCTTTCTTCTTTCTTGTTTTGAGAGGTTGAGGTATAAAGAGGCACAGAGCCCCCGTGCCACCTCTGTTGAGAAATTTGCATATATTGAATAGTGTTGCAGCTAGGGGTTTCAACATCTACACATGTAAACGGATGCATTGATAACAATCATATCGGTTTAGAAAAATCAATAACTGTGTACATATCATTTTTTTCCTCCTTCTCCTCCTCGTTCATTTCTCACATATATGCATATATTTATATATATATATATATATATATATATATATATATATATATATATATATATACACACACACACAAGCTAAACAAGCTTCAGCCTGTTCTGTTGGCATCATGCAGACAGAGCATGAACTGCCCAAAGTACACAGTAGGCACTATCAGCCAGCACTCTTCCCAGAGTGCAATGCACTTAGCTTAGAAGAAGATTCTACATTCAAGTCCCTCTTCCTCCATTACCTGCACAAAAGTGTTTGTCATGGTGTAACCAAGCACTGCCGCCACAGTCATCCTACCATGCAAGAGGTAGGAAGATACGTGCAGCTAGAATGGGAAGCAAGCATGTGCCCAGGTAGAGCCCCGGCAGAACAGTGTCGAAGGACCAGACACCAGCACATCTGGAATTGACATTGGAAAGCTTCAAGAGGCCTTGTGTCAAGGTACACACAAAACCAAGGCGATCACCAGAACACCAGTGGGTCCTTGCTTAGTGGACCAAAATCTGTAACCTGCCTACTTCCTCAGGAGTTGCAGCCACTCCTCCATCAGGGAAAGGGGGGTCACCTCGACCCCAGAGTGATGCGGGTGCAGACTACTAAAACATCATAAGGCAGCTGCATGCCTAACTTACCCACTGACATGCACTTACTCTTTGTAAACACAGTCCAACACAAAACAACACACTGAGTCAAACCACCTCTTTTCACTCTTTCTTTTTATCATTTTTCTTTTCACTTTTCCTTTGAGTTTGAAAATCTGTGTTTTGTTTATGTGTTGTTTCGGGGGTTAGTTAGTACAATCTTTACATATTAGTTTCTGCTCAGATCTTGCCTCTACTCTGCCAAGGCATGACTGCCTCTTTGAACTTTGAACCGTTAACCCCTACTGTTTAATAAGCCATGACAAGACTACCACTTCATCACATGGACTATCAGGCCTGTGAGTTCTCTAAAGACTTTGGACAGCACCCAATTCTTCAGACCAAAAGGGGGATGTGATTTGTACTCTATGTGGGCCTGAGTACAAGGAGAGGCCTACATGTAAATTTAAAGCCTGCCCTAGAGTCTCTCATGACCGTTGGAAGCTGATGTCCCCACCAACAGCATTCGCCACTTAGGTGTGACTTTTATTCAAACACAAACTCTGCCCAGACGTTGACTCCTGCCAGGTAAATCCCGCAGGGATCCCCAATGACGTCATGAAGTTTTTAAAAACAAGACCACAGCCAAAGCTCGGCAATCCCCAAAGGCATTGGTAAGCATCTGGTCATAAGGTAGAGAGCTCCTGGCATTCTGGCTTTCTGACCACCAAAAGGAGCATAAAACAAGCTTTGTTTCTTTTTGGCAGGACGAGCATGTACTGTAGAATACCATTTGTTTTGATAATTTTTTTTCCCTTTTTCTTCAATTTCTTTTTTTACCTGACGCAGATCGCTGCGCAAGCAGCTGATCGCACCACTGAGAAGATGAGCATGCCAACTTTGTTGGAAGCCTTACAAAGCATCTCTTCCTCCCTCTATGGTTTGTCCCTGTTGCCAACGGACAAAACCGTACCTCGGTACCGCCAGAAGAACATGAGACAGGTTGCCTTAACCCTGCAGAGGAGATCACTGCTGATCAAGGGCCCACAGCTGGACCCAGCATTCAGCCACTGACCAAGAGCGCACAGCCAGACCCAGTGTGTTGCTGCTGAATCAGAGCACACGGCTGGACCCAGTGTGTTGTCGCTGAATCAGAGCACACAGCTAGACCCAGTGTGTTGCCGCTGAATCAGAGCACACAGCCAGACCCAGTGTTGCCGCTGAATCAGAGCATACAGCCAGACCTAGCGTGTTGCTGCTTAATCAGAGTACACAGCCAGACCCAGTGTGGTGCCGCTGAATCAGAGCACACAGCCAGACCCAGCGTGCAGCCGCTGACCCAGCGTGCAGCCGTGGACTCTCACAGTGGACATTCAGAGTGGACTCTTTTCTGTCTCCATCATCGTTTGTCCCTCTAGCCTTTGCTACCTGGAGCTGGAAGAGCTCCTTCTATTGTTCCTGGAATCTTCTGTCTTTCTTCTACATCTTCTTCTACATCTTCTTCTTCTTCTTCTTCTTCTTCTACATCTTCTTCTATATCTTCTTCTTCTTCTTATCATTAGTATTACACCCACCCAGTCATTAAACCTTAATTTGACCTACTAAAGATGCTCAAAACTGACCAAATCTGGCGCCTCAGAATTGGCGAAAAACTTGATAAGAAGTAAAAATTAAGCCCAAACATTTCAAAATAAGCTCTCTAGCAACCCCTATTTACACTAAAATAGCCCTTATGGCCACAAGGAATGTCATCAGGACATGAAACCAACACAAAAACGCAGGTCTTATCGACGCCCACAAATCACACACTGACAACCCTGACCTATCTCTAACAGGACGCCAGTAATTTGGATTTCAAAATAAGAGCTCACTTGATCATTCCAACTTTGCATGATGATTTGACACCCTGAATAAGCTCACAGCCAGGCCAAAACTGACAACTGACACATTCCGGTTGGGGTATAAGTGTTCATAATATTAAACAATTTAATGAGACCCACATTTCACATACTGACACCTCAACCTATCTCGAACAGAAAGTCGGTAATTTGCCTTTCAAAGTAAAATTATAAGACTCATTGAAAATAATTATCTCCTCCTAGGCCGTAATTTGTGTCAGCTTGAATTGCAGACAGATGAGAGAGGAGACATTGTTGATCAAAAGTAATGTTGGAATTTGGTGAAGCCTGAAACAGCCCCTGCAGCTCCTCCCGTTCAAACTAATGGGGGAACGACCAAACAGAAAGAGACATCCTGTGCCAGTTAGGACCAGTTAGGAGTCAAAATTATGGCATCTGTGAGGCAGTGTTTCAGTTTTGGTTGCTCTGCATCCCAGGGCTGATAGAATGAGTCCTCTCACTGACTGACAGCTCAGTCTGTGACTGAAGGAGGAACAATGGACTGTGGTACACAGCCATTCTAAAGACTCGGGAGGAGAAAAAAATATATAATTTCAACGGTGATATCTCTAAAACAACAGATAAACCTTTTAAACTGAGATCTGTATGTAAATGTCCTACCGAAGGGAGATACAACTTTGAGGAGTAAAAAAAAAAACATGAAAAACTTGCAGATGATGTCACTCACTGATTGACAGGTTCACTTCAGCAGCTCATGTGACTTACTGGAGGCAAAAATATGGACTGTGTAATACTAACCCATTATAAAGTGTAGAAGCAAGAAACACATTAAACTATGGACCAAAAGAGCACTAAAACAGCTATAACTTCCACATGGAATGTCATAGGGAAATCAAACCAATAGCAAAATGTTTGTCTCATTGAGACCCAGAAATCACAATGAAAGCCATCATGCCGATAACTTAAAAAAGTTAGTTAAAGATTCAATATACATTATATATTACAACTAAAAAATTCTATACTGTGGCAACAATTGTGTATTTACATACAGCATCTGGTGTATCCCCTTAACTTTAGCATAACAAAACAAAAATGGAGTTATTTGCTCAATTTATTGCTGAGAATCTCATTACTAATGGCAGTATTACACTTGCCAACATCAGAAAAGGAAGTGCAATGAATGAAGAAGTGCAGCAAGAAGAAGAAGATCCCTAAGAAGATCCCTGCTCTCAGCATCCGCAGATCAGACATTCAAAACATTGGGGCCAGTCATCATTGCAAGTGGTGCGATCAAACCAGGAAGAGGGGGAAATGAGCTGGAATAAGAGTTAAGCTAAGAGGGCTGTTCTATTATCCAGCCTAATCCTATCAGATGTACAGTTGCAAAACAATAAAATGGATAAGACTCAGGCTGACTCAGCAAAGAGTTACCAGAAACTGTAATGCCGTTATCTTTACAGACATGAGGCTCCACAGCAACATAACCAGGATTGGGGAGAAACATAACACAACAGAATACATGTTATGGCATAACACAATTAGGATACAAGAAAAGGCAACTGTAATCTGTTACAGTTGCAGGCAAAAAAGATGGAATGAGATTACACATACATTTAGTAAAAGCTGGGATTAAATTGCAGGACTACAATTTTAATGCATTCCACAATATATTTGAATATATCTTTTCACTTAAAGCATGAAAGAGAAAGAGAGATAGTGTGTGCATGTCTCACACACAACTTGTGTGCACACCACTTCAAAGCTGGTTCATCTGATTCCGGCTTACAGGCAATAACTAAAATCTGCCATGGTGGTGATCAAGACAGTAAAGATGTGGACAACTGAAGCAAAGCACAAATCCCAAGACTGATTTGACTCCACCGACTGGCCTCAACCAGGATGGTGATGAGACTGTTTACCGACAGCAAGTGGATCAGCTGGTGCTCTGGTGCAGTCAGAACAACCTGGAGCTGAACACACTCAAGACAGTGGAGATGATAGTGGACTTTAGGAGACACCACCCTGCCCTGCCCCCTCTCACAGTCCTCAGCAGCCTAGACTGCACAGCACTAGTTCGTTTATATTTATTTTTGATTTTCAATTTTATCTATTTAAACTTATCCTCTATTTTTAGGGCCCGAGCCGAAATTTCGGCGAAGGCCCTATTGGAATCCTAAGGATTATTAGGGCCCGAGCCGCAACCCGCAGGGGTCGGCGAAGGCCCTATTGTAATCGCTCGGATTATTATTATTATTAGGGCCCGAGCCCGACCCGAAGGGCCGGCGGCGAAGGCCCTATTGTAATCCTAAGGATGCGGCGAAGGCCCTATTGTAATCGCTATGATTATTATTAGGGCCCGAGCCCGACCCGAAGGGCCGGCGGCGAAGGCCCTATTGTAATCGCTCGGATTATTATTATTAGGGCCCGAGCCGCGACCCGCAGGGGTCGGCGAAGGCCCTATTGTAATCGCTCGGATTATTAGGGCCCGAGCCCGACCCGAAGGGGCCGGCGGCGAAGGCCCTATTGTAATCGCTAAGATTATTATTAGGGCCCGAGCCGCGACCCGCAGGGGTCGGCGAAGGCCCTATTGGAATCGCTCGGGTTATTAGGGCCCGAGCAGACGTAGCGGCGAAGGCCCTATTGTAATCGCTCGGATTATTATTATTATTAGGGCCCGAGCCGCGACCCGCAGGGGTCGGCGAAGGCCCTATTGGAATTGTTCGGGTTATTAGGGCCCGAGCCGCGACCCGCAGGGGTCGGCGAAGGCCCTATTGTAATCGCTAAGATTATTATTAGGGCCCGAGCCCGACCGCAGGCCGGCGAAGGCCCTATTGTAATCGCTAAGATTATTAGGGCCCGAGCCGCGACCCGCAGGGGTCGGCGAAGGCCCTATTGTAATCGCTCGGATTATTAGGGCCCGAGCCCGACCCCGAAGGGGCCGGCGGCGAAGGCCCTATTGTAATCCTAAGGATTATTATTAGGGCCCGAGCCCGACCGCAGGCGGGCGAAGGCCCTATTGTAATCGCTAAGATTATTAGGGCCCGAGCCCGACCCGAAGGGCCGGCGGCGAAGGCCCTATTGTAATCTTAAGGATTATTATTATTATTATTATTCTCCCGCCGCATAACCCCAAATTGCGTGCCTTCAACTTGAGATAAACGCGAACGCGCCTTGCCCCAAAATTCAGTCAAGGCGACCGCTACTGGGATCCACTGTTTGCACAAAAAAAAATGCGCCATAGCGCCCCCTAGTGGCCTAAAACTGCAGCCCCTCCGCCAACTTTCACGGATCGAGCTCAAATTTTCAGGGCATAACTATCATGCCCAGACCTACAAAAAAGTCTCTTACGACCATGGTCAATTCCGAACAGGAAGTTCGCAAATTAGCGTTGAAAGTCACGTTTTGGCGATTTCCTGGGTACGTATTTGAACGAACTCCTCCTAGAGTTTTTATCGGATCAACTTCAGATTTGGATTGTGTATACTAGACGCCTTGAAGATGAAAACTTGTTAAAAGAATTTTCGTAGGTGAATGGGCGTGGCCAGAACCCACGCCCAAATTTGGCAAATTTTTCACATACTCCGATTTGCACGAAATTTTTTGGACATAATCTCCAGGTCAGGCCGCTCACAGATATATAAATTGTCATAGGGAAATCCCAACAGGAACGTCGCTAATTAACGTTAAAATTCCGATTTTCGCGATTTTAACGCTCGCGTTTGAACGAACTCCTCCTAGGTTTTTTATCAGATCAATTCCAGATTTGGATTGTGTATACTAGACACATTGATGATGAAAACTTGTTAAAAGATATTTCGTAAGTCAATGGGCGTGGCCAAGAAGGTCGCCCAAAGTTCACCATTTTTGGAAAACATGTAAACCTTAATAACTCGCTAGTAACATCTTACATCTGGACCAAAACATGTACACATGTACACTGTCCTTGCCTGAGTATATCTATAAGCTTTTTTTCACCCTCAAATATAGCGCCCCCTGCTGGTAACAGCAAGTCTGTTGTTTTACTCTATCATTAAAATCTCCTTTGTTTTTCAACATATTTTTTTCAAATATTCTCAGAAAGGGCCTTCACACTTTCATAAAGCTTTAGTGTTGAGGTCGTGTCCTAGGGTGAAAGAGTGTGGCCATGGCGAAGCCTCAAACTTCACTGATCGCCATGAACCTGCAAATCAATCTAACTCCTTCATTTAAGCTCCAATCTGCTTCAAAATTCAGAAAAATGATCAAAGTCCACCTCCTAACACATCTATGAGCTCAATTCTCTGCTACTGCAATCACACCAAGCTTTACAAATTAACTTAAACGAATATTAATGTTACAAATCACGATATGGCTAAGGACTGTTGTGCTGGCGGAGGTACCAATGTTTCACAACACTAGCATTTGGCGAGCGACATGCCCTATGGGGCGAGGGCCCGATCATCGCCGCTTGCGGCTTTAATTAGGGCCCGAGCCGAAAATTCGGCGAAGGCCCTATTGTAATCCTAAGGATTATTATTTTTCTTCTCCTTCTCCTTCTTCTCCCTCCACTTTAACCCCAAATTGCGTGCCTTCAACTTGAGATAAACGCGAACGCACATACGCCCAAAAATTAGTCCCCCCGAAAAATTTATGAATCCAGTGTTTGCACAAAAAAAACTGCGCCACAGCGCCCCCTAGTGGCCTTAAACTGCAGCCCCTCCGGCAACTTTCACGTATCGACCTGAAATTTTTAGGGCATAACTACCATACCCGGACCTACAAAAAAGTCTCTTACGACCATGGTCAATTCTGAACAGGAAGTCCGCAAATTAGCGTTGAATGTCGCGTTTTGGCGATTTCCTGGGTACGTATTTGAACGAACTCCTCCTACAGTTTTGATCGGATCAACTCCATATTTGGATCGTATATACTAGGCACCTTGACGATGAAAAGTTATTAAAAGAATTTTCGTAGGTCAATGGGCGTGGCCACAAACCACGCCCAAAATTGGTGAATTTTTCACTAACTCCGATTTGCACGAAATTTTTTGGCCATAATCTCCAGGCCGAGCCGATCACAAATATATAAATTGTCAAAGGGAATTCCGAACAGGAAGTTCGTAAATTAACGTTGAAATTCCGATTTTCGCCATTTCAAGGCTCGCTTTTCAACGAACTCCTCCTAGGTTTTTTTGTCGGATCAACTTCAGATTTGGTTTGTGTATACTAGACACATTGACGATGAAAAGTTGTTAAAAGATTTCTCATAGGTCAATGGGCGTGGCCAGGAAGGACGCCCAAAGTTGACCATTTTTGGAAAACACGTAAACCTTAATAACTCTCTAGTAACATGTTACATCTAGACCAAAACAAATACACATGTTCACTGTCCCTGCCTGACTTAATCTTTATGCTTTGTTTCACAATCAAATATAGCGCCCCCTGCTGGTAACAGGAAGTCTGATGTTTTACTCTATTATCAAAATCTCCTCTGTTTTACAACATATATTTTTCAAATATTCTCAGAAAGGGTCTTCACACCTTGATGAAGCATCAGTGTTCAGGTCGTGTCCTGAGGTGAAACGGTGTGGCCATGGCGAAGCCTCAAACTTCACTGATCGCCACGAACCTGGAAATCACTCTAACTCCTTCATTTAAGGTCCAATCTGCTTCAAAATTCACAACCATGATCAACTTCCACCTCCTAACACATATATAACCTTCATTCTCTGCTTCTCCAATTGAATCAAACTTTACAAATGTCATAAATTAAATACATGTGGTGGCAGCAACATGCAGCGGTTGCAACATGTTCGGCCAGCAACATTTTTCGGCACCAATGCTCCGTAACAGCAATCTTTGGCGGAAGCAATATGCAGCGGTAGCAGCAGGTCCCAATGTCCGCATGGGGGGCGAGGGCCCGATCATCGCCGCTTGCGGCTTTAATTATTATTATTAGGGCCCGAGCCCGACCCGAAGGGGCCGGCGGCGAAGGCCCTATTGTAATCGCTCGGATTATTATTATTTTTTGTTTTTTGTTTTTCTTGCTCCTCTTTAACCCCAAATTGCGTGCCCTCAACTTGAGATAAACGCGAACGCGCCTAGTCCCAAAATTAAGTCCCCCGAAAAAATTTATGAATCCAGTGTTTGCACAAAAAAAAGTGCGCCATAGCGCCCCCTAGTGGCCTTAAACTGCAGCCCCTCCGGCTACTTTCACATATCAACCTGAAATTTTCAGGGCTAAACTATCATGCCAGGACCTACAAAAAAGTCTCTTATGGCCATTGTCAATTTCAAACAGGAAGTTCGCAAATTAGCGTTGATAGTCGCGTTTGGGCGTACGTATTTGAACGAACTCCTCCTAGGGTTTTTCTCGGATCAAATCCAGATTTGGATTGTGTATACTAGACATCTTGACAATGAAAAGTTATTAAAAGATTTTTTGTAGGTCAATGGGCGTGGCCAGAAACCACGCCCAAATTTGCCGAATTTTTCAATAACTCCGAATTAAACGAAATTTTTTGGGCATAATCTCCAGGCCAAGACGATCACAAATATATAAATTGTCATAGGGAATTCCGAACAGGAAGTTCGGAAATTAACGTTGAAATTGCGATTTTAAGGCTCGTATTTGAACGAACTCCTCCTAGGTTTTTTATCGGATCAATTCCAGATTTGGTTTGTGTATACTAGACACATTGACGATGAAAAGTTATTAAAAGATTATCCGTAAGTCAATGGGCGTGGCCAGGAAGGACGCCCAAAGTTGACCATTTTTGGAAAACGCGTAAACCTTAACTCTCTAGTAATAAGTTAGATCTGGACCAAAACAAGTACACATGTTCACTGTCCCTGCCTGAGTCAATCTATATGCTTTGTTTCACTCTCGAATACAGCGCCTCCTGCTGGGAACAGGGAGTCTGATGTTTTACTCTATCATTAAAATCTCCTCTGTTTTTCAACATAAAGTCTTCAAATATTCTCAAAAAGGGTCTTCACACTTTCTTGAAGCACCAGTGTTGAGGCCGTGTCCTGAGGTGAAACAGTTTGGCGATGGCGAAGCCTCAAACTTCACTGATCGCCATGAACCTGGAAATCACTCTAACTCCTTCATTTAAGGTCCAATCTGCTTCAAAACTAACAAACATCATCAATGTCCAACTCTTACCACATATATAAGCTCAATTCTCTGCTACTGCAATCACACCAAGCTCCAGAAAATACATAAATTGCATATGTATGTTTTAAGTAATCTAATCTTCCCCAAATTCAACTCACGTGATCACAGCTCCACTCTGGACTTATTTTTTTAAATTTAAACATATATTTGTGTTGTAGGAATAACACCCTCTAATAGACACAAGCAGTGTTCATGCCAAAAACACTTAAGCATGCTTTAAATCATCGTGATTGAAGAAACAGTCGTTCCTTCTTCCCCTCCCCCGTCTTCCTCAGTCTGAGCTGGGGTTAGCCCACCCCCCTTCTTCACCCCACATCAACCTCAGAGATCTGTCAGTCATCCCTGCTTCCTCCCTGCTTATAGTGAGAAACCATAGATTCTGGACATGTCATCCTCTTTATTTAATGTTCTCTGTTTACTTTAGATGCTTCATAAAGATTTTATGTTACATAAAATGTTGTTTTCTAGCATATTTATTATTATTATTAATTATTATTAAATGTTGTCCTTTAAGTTTTATCTTCTTTGGGATATCAACACACAGCAAGTAGACAGTTCACTCAGAGACTGACAGTATTTTCTCAGCCTCTGTCTGCATGTTTGTGTGTGTGTGTGTGTGTGTGTGTGTGTGTGTGTGTGTGTATGTGTGTGTGTGGCTATATGCTGAGGCAGGTATTGCTTCACATGAAGTGCCTGCGACATAGAAACATTGGCTGTGTTTTATATCTCAAATACCTACTTGTATGTGGGGGCAGCAACATGCAGCAGTTGGGACATGTGGTGGCAGCAACATTGAGCGGGACCTATTCGCCACAGCAGCATTTGTTGGAAGCAATATGTGGCGGTAGCGACATGCCCCAACGGCGCATGGGGGCGAGGGCCCGATCATCGCCGCTTGCGGCTTTAATTCTTCTTCTTCTCCCGCCACTTTAACCCCAAATTGCGTGCCTTCAACTTCAGATAAAGGCGAACGCGCCTAGGCCCAAAAATTAGTCCAGGCGAAAAATTTATGAATCCAGTGTTTGCCCAAAAAAAAATGCGCCACAGTGCCCCCTAGTGGCCTTAAACTGCAGCCCCTCCGGCAACTTTCACGGATCAACCTGAAATTTTTAGGGCATGACTACCATGCCCGGACCTACAAAAAAGTCTCTTATGACCATCGTCAATTCCAACCAGGAAGTCCGCAAATTAGCGTTGAATGTCGCGTTTTGGCGATTTCCTGGGTACGTATTTCAACGAACTCCTCCTACAGTTTTTATCAGATCAACTCCAGATTTGGATCATCTATACTAGACACATTGACGATGAAAAGTTGTTAAAAGATTTTTCGTAGGTCAATGGGCGTGGCCAGAAACCCCGCCCCAATTTGGAGAATTTTTCACTAACTCCGATTTGCACCAAATTTTTGGAGCATAATCCCCACGCCAAGCCGATCACAAATATGTAAATTGTCACAGGGAACTCCCAACCGGAAGTTCGTAAATTAACGTTGAAATTACGATTTTCGCGATTCTAAGGCTCCCATTTCAACAACATCCTCCGAGGTTTTTCATCGGATCAATTCCAGATTTGGTTCATGCATACTAGACACATTGACGATGAAAAGTTATAAAAATATTTTTCATTAGTCAATGGGCGTGGCCAGGAAGGATGCCCAAAGTTGACCATTTTTGGAAAACACGTAAACCTTAATAACTCTCTAGTAATATGTTAGATCCGGACCAAAACAAGTACAAATGTTCACTGTCCCTGGCTGAGTTTATGTGTATGCTTTGTTTCACTCTCAAATATAGTGCCCCCTGCTGGTAACAGGAAGTCTGATGTTTTACTCTATCATTAAAATCTCCTATGTTTTTCGACATATTTTTTTCAAATATTCTCAGAAAGGGTCTTCACACCTTCATGAAGCATCAGTGTTCAGGTCGAGTCCTGAGGTTAAAGGGTGCGGCCATGGTGAAGTCTCAAACTTTATTAGTGACCGAGCCAAAAAGGCCGGATCGCCAGCCAATTCCCACCTATTTTAGCCCCAGATTGTGTGTGTTGCACTTGAGATAAACGCAACAAACCTAACCCAAAATTTCAGTCATGGCGGAAAATTTATGAATCCAGTGTTTGCACAAAAAAATGTGCTCCATAGCGCCCCCTCGTGACTTCAAACTGCAGCCTCTACAGCTACTTTCACCTATAGATCTGAAATTTTTAGGGCATAACTATCATGCCAGGACCTACAAAAAAGTCTCTTATGACCATTGTCAATTCCTAACAGGAAAATCGCAATTTAGCGTTGAATGTCGCATTTTAGTAATTTGCGGGATACGTATTTGAACGGACTTCTCTTAGGTTTTTTATCGGATCAACGCCAGATTTGGAATGTAGATACCTCCGACATAGGAACAGTGCCACCCACTGGGCATTAGCTGTGTTTTATATTTCAAAAACCTGCTTGCATTTAGTGGCAGCAACATGCAGCGAATGCAACATGTGGCGCCAGCATTATTTAGCGGCACCAGCATTTCGCAAAAGCAGCATTTGGAGGATGCAATATGCGGCGGCAGCCACAGAGCCCAACGGGCGCATGGGGGCGAGGGCCCGATCATCGCCGCTTGCGGCTTTAATTAGGGCCCGAGCCCGACCCGAAGGGCCGGCGGCGAAGGCCCTATTGTAATCGCTAGGATTATTATTATTAGGGCCCGAGCCGAAAATTCGGCGAAGGCCCTATTGTAATCCTAAGGATTATTATTATTATTATTCTCCCGCGACTTTAACCCCGAATTGCGTGCCTTCAACTTGAGATAAACGTGAACGCGCCCCAGCCCAAAAATTATTCACGCCGAAAAATTTATGAATCCAGTGTTTGCACAAAAAAAAGTGCGCCACAGCGCCCCCTAGTGGCCTTAAACTGCAGCCCCTCCGGCGACTTTCAAGGATCGACCTGAAATTTTTAGAGCATCACTATCATGCCCGGACCTACAAAAAAGTCTCTTACGACCATGGCCAATTCCAAACAGGAAGTCCGCAAATTAGCGTTGAAAGTCGCGTTTTGGCGATTTCCTGGGTACGTATTTGAACGAACTCCTCCTACAGTTTTTATCGGATCAACTCCAGATTTGGATTGTGTATACTAGACACATTGAGGATGAAAAGTTATTAAAAGAATTTTCGTAGGTCAATGGGCGTGGCCAGAAACCACGCCCAAATTTGGCGAATTTTTCACTAACTCCAATTTGCACAAAATTTTTTGGGCATAATCCCGATGCCAAGTGGATCACAGATATATACTTTGTCATAGGGAATTCTGAACAGGAAGTTCGTAAATTAACGTTGAAATTCCGATTTTTGCGATTCTAAGGCTCGTATTTGAACGAACTCCTCCTGGGTTTTTTATCGGATCAATTCCACATTTGGTTTGTGGATAGAAAACACATTCACGATGAAAAGTTGTTCAAAGATTTTTCGTAAGTCATTGGGCGTGGCCAGGAAGGACGCCCAAAGTTGACCATTTTTGGAAAACACGTAAACCTTAATAACTCTCTAGTACAATGTTAGATCCGGACCAAAACATATACACATGTTCACTGTCCCTGACTGAGTTAATCTATATGCTTTGTTTCACTCTCCAATATAGCGCCCCCTGCTGATAACAGGAAGTCTGATGTTTTCCTCTATCATTAAAATCTCCTCTGTTTTTCAACATATTTTTTACCAATATTCTCAGAAAGGGTCTTCACACCTTCATGAAGCATCAGTGTTGAGGTCGTGTCCTGAGGTGAAACGGTGTGGCGATGGCGAAGCCTCAAACTTCACTGATCGCCATGAACCTGGAAATCACTCTAACTCCTTCATTTAAGGTCCAATCTGCTTCAAAATTCACAAGCATGATCAAGGTCCAACTCCTAACGCATCTATAAGCTCAATTCTCTACTACTGCAATCGCACCAATCTCTAGAAATTACATTAACTACTTTTCACTCAAGCACTGTGCCCTCTAGTGTCAACAGGAGTCATTATTTTACTCTGTGATGAAAAACTACTCCTTATTTTCAAACTTTCTTATTCAAATGTGCTGACAAAGGGTACACAAAACTCTTTTACACCTTCATAAACAATTATAGGTCACTTAATGTCCTGTAGTTCAACTGTGTCCATGGCAAGGCCTCAAACTTTGATGTCTCGAAATGAAACAGGAAGTCATTCTTGCGCCTTCATAACCTCATCTTCAAATTTGTTAAACTACATTTCTAGACTCAAATGACACACATTCATGCTGAAAAGTTATCAAAAGGCTTTCCATAACTCAATGGATGTTGCCACAGGCGATTGTTAAAGTGCACAATTTTTGGAAACATGACAACTTTTACAATACTCAACTGCAAGGTTTAATCTGGACTTAAATTCACACAAATTAACTATCCTGCCCTCACTGCATACATGTGCTCCCCCCCCTCCAGTGTTTCCTCTGCATCAGGAGTTGTGGTCGGCTATGGCTGCAGGACTCTGTCTTGTAGGTTCCTGGACGAGTTTTGAGGTCCTTCATCTCTCCTCTGGGTTCTGCGGCTGTGGTCGACTCTCGGCTCCTGGTGCAGACGGCTCCTCCGATGACGCTCTCTCACCTGGTTCGTCTGTACTCACTCTTTGTTCTTGTTCTTAGTTTCTTGCACTTTTTTAGTCTGTATAAGTGTATGTGTATGAGTGTGTATGTGTGTGTGTCTGAGTGAAGCCTTATGTCCATGCATGTGGGCAATTTATGTAAAACAGGGGTGGGAGAGTTGCCTTCATTTGTATGAAAAGCGCTTTATAAAGTTTGATTGATTGACTCACTGATGAATAACTTCTATCTTGATTTGTTTCTTTTTCAGATGTGCTCAGAAAATGCCTTCACATATTCATAATGCATTGTTCTTCATGTCATCTCTTGTAGTTAAGGATGTGCACTTACGTTTGCACGTCAAATAACTTAACCATACTGATGAATATCTTGTGTATTTTTTTCAGCTTATTACCATTACCCTGATATGCAATATTGTATTTACTTTTGTCTTCAACAAATTAGCACAATATAGGTTTATGGTAGCAAATACAAAAAAAACTAAGGACAGCTGTATTTTTATTGTATCTGTACACACAAATACCCAATAAAAATGATTTTATTATCTTGTGATTTTCAAAGTTTTAATAAAAAAACAGTCAACCTAATATTACCCACAACAACATCACATCTCCAACAATCAACTAAAGATCTATGGAAGCAAGTTCACTTTTTTGTCCTTTAATTAAAAAAACCTTAAAATGATTCCATGAACACAATGAAATATTTTAAGCCCTTATAATTATGGCTTACAGTTAAAGGAAACTCAAAACTCTGTCTCATATGTATACAATAAATACTTTAATCATTATTAGTCTGTACAATACATAAAGTATGAGCTCCATGATTGAAATCATGACATAATCCCCTTATCATTAAAACAATTTATTATCAATAAATCCATCAAAAACTTGCATTTAAATACATCTCAATCATATACAAATCATTGCTACTCTTAACAGTTCTATCAATCAGACAATATATGTATAGTACTTCTCAGACACAATATAAAAAAAAGACTGTGCTGTACGATACAATGGTACACTTAAATTTTGAGAAATCAAGTTACTTCAAAACAGCTTAAAAACATACATAAACATGTCACTAAAATAAATTCAAATTATATGACTATATTTAAGTCACAACTCCTTCAATAAATATATAATCAATGACATAATATATAGTATTAATAGGACATAATCGAAATCTGAATTTTGAAGTGGCTGAAGCTGAGAAATGTTTTTTAGAGGAAGACTAGAAAGAAGAGCTTTTAAATAATACATTTTGCATGTCAAGCATGGGACTATTTGCATTTGCTGGAGAGAGAAAATGAGGTGTTTTATTTTTAAATATGTATGGCATCAACAAAAATTATTGAAAAGTGGAGTTTCTGTGATCACTATCAAAATAAACAGGTGTTTTCAAAAGAATAAACATTTTAAATAATGTTTTTATAATCGTTATCTTCAAGAGAAGTGATATGAAAATTTAAAAAAAATCATAACAGGATAATTAAAGTCACAAAATGTGTTTCAACATGGCCATTATGACATGACATCAGGGGTTGCAGCTCTTGGGGTCAGTCTGGTCCACAGCACAAGAGCAGGCCGGGTCCATTAATCCACTGGAATCTGCGACACCAAGGAGGTCAGAACCTCCAAAGAACAAATATTGATCAGTGACACTGGACTTTATATACTGAAACACAAATATGCTTAAAACACATGCAAATGTATAATTTATTTTAAAAAATGTTGTCTTTAGTATTACTCAACAGTTTGAATTAATGTTGGAAAACAGAACTTTAAACGCTGTAATAGATAACACATGAAAAAACACATTTATATAATTTCTTATTTTAAATATATACTTTTTCAAATGTGCATTTTTTTCCTCAAACTCTGAGCTTTCTCCTACCCTTAACAACACCCTACATGTAACAAGCTAAAACACAGGTGGCCCGTCTTAGTTGAAAGCCCACCCACCACGACAAGGTGCAGGCCATGGGTGAGAACACAGGACAAGACATACTTGGCGAACAGGACAAACTCTGACAGGACAAACATATTAATACAAAAGAGCACACAAACTCTCTCCTTAGCACTACACATATATTTGAACTAAAACAGCAAAATAGAACTTTTTACACTTTGATAGATAACTATCAAGCACTAACAGATTACACAATAACTAAAAGCATGCATATAAAACTGTTTTTTGGTGTTTTTTTGTTTTTTGTCCTTATCACTACACATATATTTGAACAAGAAAATGAAAATGGAACTTTTTACACTTTGACACATAACTTTCCAGCACTAACAGATTACACAATAACTAAACAAAGCATGCAAATATATAACTTTTTTTTTGGTGTTTTTGTTTTTTTTGTCCTTATCACTACACATATATTTGAACAAGAAAAGGAAAATAGAACTTTTGAAACTTTGACACATAACTATCACGCACTAACAAATTATACACTAAACAAAGCATGCAAATATATAACTTTTTTTTTTGTGTTTTTGTTTTTTTTGTCCTTATCACTACACATATATTTGAACAAGAAAAGGAAAATAGAACTTTTTACACTTTGACACATAACTATCACGCACTAAGAAATTATACACTAACTAAACAAAGCATGCAAATATATAACTTTTTTTTTTGTGTTTTTGTTTTTTTTGTCCTTATCACTATACATATATTTGAACAAGAAAAGGAAAATAGAACTTTTGACACTCTGACACATAACTATCACGCACTAACAAATTATACACTAACTAAACAAAGCATGCAAATATATAACTTTTTTTTGGTGATTTTGTTTTTTTTGTCCTTATCACTACACATATATTTGAACAAGAAAAGGAAAATAGAACTTTTGACACTTTTCTAAATAACTTCTGACATGAAAAACACAAAAACGAAAATCCACAAACTACCACACACCTGTAGAATTCTGGCATCTTTAAAAATCATCTCAGTAAGTCAATCCTAAATAAAAAAGTGAGCTCAAATTCCACTAAAACTACTAAAAAAAGCTAACCACAGAAGTACATATAGAAACAAACCAGTCCAATGTAACCCCTAAACAACCTGACTATCTCATGATACAGCTACAAATGAGCAAACTATCACAGAAAAGGCACCAAAAAACCTGTCATCTTAGAAGCTCCACTATTTTAATCCATCAACTTGAAGAGATGTCCTTTTAAAGGAACACAGAATCCCTTCATGGTCGCTAAAATAAGTAGGCCACACTACTGACTGTACCTGGTACTGTGTTGTTTTCACATACACATGGTCAATTAGTGTGCCTCTCTCTGTGGTGGGCTGTGTCACTTGCTGAACAAACCCCCTTTCTGCAAAAAAATTGCAGACTGATGATGACTGCAAAATGTCATCATTAAAATCTCCCATGACAGCAATCGTGTTACTTAGTGGTTTAAGCCGATCAAGCAACTTGCTGAGAAACTCTTTAAACAAAGACATGGGATATGCTGGCGGTCGATAAATGACTGCAAGTACAATGTCAAAACCAACATATTTGTGAACCAAGCACTCCAAATTCACCTGTGGAACTTTGATTAGGTCAAAGGTCACACTGTCTGAACTAAATATGCCAACACCACCATGTTGTTGGGCTTGCAAAGCGGTCAAAGCTGGATGGTTACTTGTGTAAGACACACTACGCGTACAATGACTAAAAATGTAACCATCAACTTTTACATTTTCTACAACAGAATCAGTTGACAACCATGTTTCTGTTACAGCAATACTGTTAACCTTCAATCCCTGTATGCTCAAACACAAATCTGAGAGGTGTGCACTCAGATTTTGCACATTCATCAAGAATACAGAAAATGTGTCTGTATCTGATGAGTGCGGTGGTCTGCTGTCAACCAGGAAATGGGGCATACTCTTTATGGCATCCTTTACACCTGTCCTACAATAAATTGATTTCTCTTCAAAATCTTTGATTATCAAACCAGACAGGCTCCTGACTCGGCTTAAGGCCACATACGCCTGTCCTGCAGTGAATACTTTCTTCAGACTAACTACAGCCCTATCAACCGTTAAACCCTGGACTTTATGCACCGTGCAGGCCCAGGCAAGCCGAAGTGGAAATTGCCTTCGCAAACCACCTTTGTCTGTAACTCTCTCTTCCTCTGGGTCTATACCAGTGGAAGCAGCTAAATCAACAGAAAGACAAGCAGATCGTTTTCTTCTCTGAGCACCAACCTGATCATCGTCAAACTTTACAAAAACCTTCTTAGGGAACCTGCCCTCACCAGCCATCTCTATGTGTGTAACCGTACCACACACACCATTAACCAGACCATCCTCAACATCTATATTTTTACACAGCATAACACGGGCATCTATCCCCAAGGGAAGTGTTTCCTCTAAAGATGTGTTATACGTTTTGCTGTGGTGTCCACTTATCAACTGTAACCTTCCTGTTTTCTTGCTATTCACATAATCCTGTGCATTGATCTCAACAAATTCAGGACAAGTCCTAAACAGCTCCTGAAGATTGTGCTCATTTACTTGTCGGTTAGTGGGAAATATGTGCAAAGCTGAGCTGACTTCGCCAGTTTCACAACGCTTCAGTGTCTCAACATCACTGACCAGCATTGGAGTCTCTTTAGATTGAGTCCTGATCCTGTTCAGCAACTCCGCAAACACGCCATCCTTCTGCCTAACAACTGTTGTTAACTCAACAACACTGGACCACAAGTTGACGCCTTCATCGTCAACATACAGAGGCTTCCCTTTAACAGGAGGCAACTGATAAAAATCACCAACCGCAACAACGCTCACATTCCCAAAGGGGGAAAAGTCCCCAGTCTGTTTAATCTGCCTCAATCTGCCGTGAATATACGCCAACAATCGATGATCTACCATGGAGATTTCATCGATGATCAACAACTGCAAATCTACATATTTAGCACGCAAAGAATTGATCTTTTCTTCACCCAAAGGACTGTACGGTAAGCGTACATCCTTACCAATGCTGAGTGTGCTGTGAATTGTTGCTGCATGCAAATTGTATGCCGCGATCCCTGTTGGAGCAGTCAAAACTACACAAGTGTTGTCAGGATGACGACACGCTGGTGACAGCAACCTCATAGCCTCATACTGGATGGCCCTAATCAAATGGCTCTTTCCAGTACCAGCCCCACCCGTCACAAACACATGCAAAGGAGCCGGCTTTTTACCATTAACCTTGTCCAAACACCACTGTCTAACCTGATAAAAAACAGACATCTGTGTCTCATTCAGAGACCTAATCAAAGCCAAACCATCCTTCCTATTCAGAATGTTACTCCTTTTTTGTAAATGACAAACCTCTCTATCGCTAACAGTTAAATCAGGAATGTTGTCCACATGCTCATCCAAAACCTGCTCTCTGTCCTGAACTTCCTGCACACACTGCAAACGCTCCTGTTCTTGCTCTGGGCACAGCTGGCACCAGGCATCTTCTAACACAGCATCACTATCAACTGAATTTTTCATCTCATCCAAATCTTCAACTTCAACCTGAAACTTGCTCCTGTTAGTATCTACTACCGACTTCACTGAATGCTGTGTGCCATCACTAAACCTCACATGACCAGTCCTGTAAAACTCCCCAAAAGTTTCACAGTTGGCAGGTTTAAGCTGCACGTCCTCACGATAAGGTAAAAACAACTGCAAGTTACTCTGATAGAATCGTTCTGGATTTTTTGTCTCAGAAAATCTTGCATAACGTACGATGGCCGGTTGCGTACGTGTTCTTTTGATGACAAAACCAGTGTTGTTTTTCAGTTCAATTCGACTTTTTGATTTCTCATTTTTGCTCAATACACGATATTCTGAGGCAAAAGATGCCAGACACATATCACTGAACTCCCTGTCCTCTGGCCTGTTCTTGTAACGGTCAACTACACTGGTCATCCACATGTCTTCTGAATCAAGACCCTGTGATGACACCTTCTGTTTTAGCACATTCAATGGTAAACTCATCCTGACAACATTGTCCCCTGTTGGGACAAACACAACCTTCCTAGAGCACTCCTTCAGGTGCATGTTAGGCACTAACCTATAAACTGCCTCCTGAGCACAAACATCTCTGTTATGAAGATAAACACTACCAAGGTTCTTCAAAGCCTCTCTGGCACTAAGATTTTTATCTTTAGCAGCTTCTCTCTGAGCATTCCCCAAAAGCAAACCTATCTCCCTCTCTGCCTTTGAAATGTAAGAAATAATGTACACAACACACGCATACGGGTCAACAACATACTGGATGTCCATATTGGCATTCCAGCATTTCAGCAGCAACTTACTGTACTGATTGACCCAAACCTCATTTATCTCCCTCTTTAAAACTACATGGGTGTTGCGCGCAAAGAGCCTATAAGCCTCCTGAAAACCAGCCTGATCTGTGCCTACACTCTTAAACAACTCATCTAAACTAGTGAATTTACACTTCTCATCTGCTACAGCCTTCTTCAATGCTGCCAAAAGAGCTGATGCCTTCTCTCTAATCTTTTTCTCCTGCTCTGTCTTCACCTGACAACTGCATGCACCTGAGATCACACTTTCCCTATTCTTTTCCTGACACTCACACTTCTCTTTGGACTCTTCCAAACTTTTCCCTCGACAGATAAATGTCCTTCCTGATGCTGGCCTTGGAAAATTGAAACGACAAGTCGTGTTTTTCTTTCTACAGGTCTTAGGGTGTCGCCTTGAATGCTGCTGCACGGAATTCACTATATCTAACAGCTCCCTATCCCCTGACGGCAACTCACATGTGACATACTTATCAATAAATTCAACAACCTCCTCATCTGTGTTTTTATCAATACGTGGAGCATTCTCAACCCAAAACAAACTATGAATGTGAGGAGACCCACGCTGCTGGAACTCTACCCTATAAAAGTAATCGACAATCTTACCTATAGGCTCTGCTGGAGACATCAGAACCTCTCTTAGGAAACAATGCCACCGGAAGTCAAACATCCTTGCTGCCGTTACTGGATTACGACGCAAAAGCTCACATCTTTCTGCCCACTCTAACTCTTCAGCTGTCTGTGTCCTACCTTCCTGTTTCAAAATACTACTTAAAAGATTTTTCCATCGCATATCTGCAGATGAAAAAGAACAAAACCATGTAGGAACACCAAGCTGTAGAACGCAAGCCAGAATATCCTTCTGTATTCCCTGCCAAAAAGCTGGAGTACCTCTAATAGGTTTAAGGAAACGATAACCATCATCAAACTCTAGTAACTTCCTCAAAGATTCTACATCCTCTAACACATCACGCAGTTTTACAGACTTACGCTCTCCTTTCCCTTTCCTCATCGCTATAGAAACATTCGACACAACCTGTTCTAACTCAGACATGTACTGAGCATAAAATATATACTCTACATTCCCAGCAAACCTAACATCAGCATTCAAGATCCTGTTGTTAAAATACCTCGACATAGTTAACCTATGCTGTCTGCTCTCATGAAAAGTATTACTTCCCTCTGGAAATAATACTGGAAACGATTTAGCCTCATTATCCTTATCACACAACAATCTGACTGGGTTATTTCCTTCTGCTGGAGCTACATTCAAAGTACCATCAAAGTACTGATCCAGTACTTCCTGACCGATATCCACTGGCATCAGACACGTGTCCTGAAACATACAATGCTGCTGCCTATCATGCAACAACTCATCCTCAACAACCTCTGTGGACACTTCACAACCAACATTAGACCCACCACTACTCTTATCAGAAACATCCTCCTCTCTACAAAACTCATTCAGCCACTCTTCATTAAAGTCTACATCTGCATAATGAGCATTTGTCTCTTTTAAGTACCGCAAAGCTCGACGTATACGCATTGGATCAACAAACTGATACTCATAATGACCTTTATAAGTTAACTTACGCTTTAACTTCACTAACAACAAAGACCCTTCCATATTGGAACGGGGCAGCAAATTGTCGGTCTGTACAATATTTGCAGGGACACACGTCACCGGTCCATGAACCCCATTTTGCCCACCTTTAGGCAACGCCAACATCTTCATAAACGGAATATTTAATGCTATCAAATGTTGTTCAAGACTATTCAAACACGCTAGTACCTCTGGGATAGGATTAGGTCTCAAACTATTAAAAACACTCTCAGGTGGAAACTCGCCTTTATTAATCTTTACATGACAGGTGTAGCAAATCCACATCTGCCCTCTTGGTGAATCCAACAAGCTACAAGGGAATTCACAGTCCTCACTACACTTATGTACAAAGTCCTCAGTTAAGCACGTACCTGCTATTAAACCTGCTGCCCTCTGTTTACTATAATCCTCTTTTTTACAACTTAACACCTGATTTTTAAACAACGTCCTATGACAAACACAACATACAAAATCTGGACCATCCTTTACCTTATCTACAAACTTCTTCATTACAAAATCAAACTGCTCTGACTTTTCTCTGACTTTTTCCCTCCTCAACCTGTTACCTGCTGCTACATTATCCCTATGCTCTGCATTAACACTGTACTTCCTAATACTCAAAGCTTTTACATGTCTCCTGTGCAACGGATTGACTCTATATTTAACCTTACTCAGTTTCTTTACTTTTTCTCTGTGCAAAATGTTTTCCTGGTATTTATCTATACTCCTTTTCTTCACTTCTTCTCTGTGCAAAATATTTTCCATATATTTATCTACACTCCTTTTCTTCACTTCTTCTCTATGTGAAATATTCTGCTGATATCTATCTATACTCTTTTTCTTCACTTCTTCTCTATGTAAAATATTTCCCTGGTACTTAGCTTTTTTTACTTCCTTCACTTTTTGGCTAAACAACAGATTTTTATGATATTTACTTTTATATAGAATCTTATTTTTTCTTTTTAAATATTTACTTGGTGTACTCTGCTGTTGTTCAGAAACACCAACTTCTACAGGCTGAACTACACGAGTTGCATTAGAAGACACATCTCCTGAACTAACCTCATCGCTTTCTCTACTCTGCCGTCTAATGTTGTATCCTGTGGAACTCGCCTCACTCACCCTACAGTATCTATAACAGCTCTGAGAGTTAGGCTGTTGAACACAAACAACAGTCTCATAATGACTTCTGTTACAGTTTTCTAAATAAATCCCCTGACTAGACACCTGTACATTCCTGCAACTATATTCAAGCCAGCGATCACCACAGTATGTAAATATATTAACTCCTAAACAATCTGCTGCTGCTTGAATCTCTAACTCTGTAGCCCAACTACCAACATACATCATCCTAGACTCACTAAGGTATCCTGCCACAGAGGAATACTGACTCCTCAGAAGACTACTATAATCCACCTGATTACTCTCTATCTGCTTCACAACTGAAAGTCTAACTTTCCTATGATAATCTTGAGTACCACTCACAGCCTGACTAACTGCTCTAAAGAAACAATTACCATCACCAGCTATCTTCACAGTCCTACATGGAGCCCCTAATGGACCTACCTCTGAAGACACTGCATCAACTTTCTCTGACACTATCTTCAACTTTTTACACAAAACCTGACACACTTCCTTACTAAGAGGATTAAACTGCAGCTCTTTACTAGTCACATCAACAAACTCAACATCTGAATTTACTTCATTGACATCCCTACTGCTGCTGCAGCTCACTGCAGCCAGACTACTGGACTTATTACTACAAACAACGGGCTGTGAAACAGAGGCGCAAACACCGACAATCTCAAACTGTTTCGCATTTCTGGACAGCATCCGTGCAAGTCTACAGATATGATCAAAAACTTGATCAAGACAACTAAAATATACAACAACACTTTTCCCTTGAGCTTTTACCAGACCATCTGAACCGCGGGCATGAGAATCAACAAGTGCATACCGTCCACCTTGATGAACAATAGCACAAGTGCTATTGCACACTGTCAAGAGACATGTGTTATACGCAGAGAACATCTCAGCCAACCCGTTTCTCAAAGTGCTGTGAACCCTTTCCTCAATCAGAGGACCGTCTACAACATCGACATCACCACTGACAACCTCACCGTAGTAAATGTCAAAACTCACACCGTCGACAACGTGCCGTGTAGGCAGCTCTGGGGCAACAAGATAGTGACTGCGTGTGTCACTGATCAAGTTGTTCTCTCTTAAAGAGGAATACAACTTGTCCCCTGACACAACAACCTCATCCAATGTGTCTGACTGCCATGAAAACACACTGTCAGTTGTGTGTTTGGCAATGCTGATCAGGCTTATGGCCATACACTGCATCCCCCCATATTCAAAGCGAGCATCTGCCTGATTAAATGATCCCTGCACAAAGCTGCTTCCCTCAACACTGTCTACAACCTCAACCACACTGCCTGGGTCCTCTGTGGAAGTCTCCATGCTAACCTCACTGTCTGACAACTCAACTACACTGCCCGTCTCCTCTGTGGAACTCTCCACACCACCTTCAACTTCCAGCTCGTTCAACTCCATTCGCACGACACCATAAAACTGTCCTTTAAGCGACTTCTGCAGACCTGTGATGTGAAACATCAGGTCGTTCAGGCATGTGTTAAACACAGCCACAGATCTGCCACAGCTGGAAGCAAAGCCAGACAACTGATCTCGTGTACCGCAGTCAACGACCACAAAGTAGTCGTTGTGCTGTATGACTGCGGTACAGGCACTGTCGATGCTCAACAAACACATGCCATCCCTCATCAAAAGCTCCTGCAGCTTCTCGTACAAAACAGCCTCTCCGCTAGGTCCAGCAACAATGTACTCTGCAAGTCCAAGTTCAACACTCCACTTCCTGTCAAACACACTGTGCAGTTCAACAAGCTGATAGAACTTCTCCTTCTCTCTCAACTTCTTGCTCCCCTCAGCAAGAAAAGAGTACAACTTCCTGCCCTCTGACCTGACCTCATCTAAGTCCCTACTACGCCACGTACACACAGGTGCAACCTTGTGTTTGATAAGCAATACTACAAGAGATGGCTCCATTTACATTGAGATCGTTTCTCTCTCTGGGAACACTGCCAGAAACTACAGGTGTGGGTGTAAGTGGATCAGGCCCAAGACAAACACACAACACAGGAGCAACATCAGTCTGACCTTTGACGCTGCGTTGGTTGTCTTCCACCTCAGGGGCCTGGGACACAGGAGTGGGGAGCGACGCAGTCGGCGCAGAACGCTGGGGGCAGCGTGGGCGGCCGGCACCTGTGGAAAACAAAGCGTGTGAATGACTGGCATAGACAACAAATATATAAACTAGGGGTGTCACTTTAGTGCATTAATTGGATTAATTAATTACACTGCAAATTAACGCATTAAAACATTTCATCGCGATTAATTATAGCACACAAACATTTTGATATTGGCCAGCTGGAGGACCCGTACATGACAGTAGCACATCACTTCACACATGCGTCTCTAGTCAAGCCAAACAAAGCCCAGGTGACAGCAAGAATGGCATATTTATAATATCCTAGAATTCAAATTCTTTATTTGGGCACTTTAAGCAGATATGAGACTAAAATGTGATTAATTAGATTCAATTATAAACCATATAAACCCTGTAATTAATTAGAATAATTTTTTTAATCGTCTGACAGCACTTATATAAACACATGAAGTTAAATGCCCATCAACTTTTATTTCAATGCACTATAAAAAAAAACATTCAAATTCTTATGTTTATTGCATGTGACAACAGACAGCATGTGACAAAGTAAGTACAAGGATCACTGGCTTGTATTTCAGCTTAAACTTTAAGAAAATATCACATCCAGTCACAAAGTGAAAAATAATTTGCATTTTATTGTTAAGAAAACTAAATACACCAACCTCCTCCTCCACCGTCTCCCGCATGACCGTGGTAGGTGTGCCCCGGGACCTCACACCCACCACACGCGGCTCTGCCTCCACCTACAAAAAAAAAGAAAAGACATGAGTTGTCTCTAAGCTATTATTAAACCAACACTTCTTTCAAGATGACATTGCTGTGTATAAAACTATCTATAAATCAAACATTCCTAAATAAGTCCAAATATTGTTTGGGAAAATAAACAGCTAAAACTTACCTGCCGGTCGGACCGACTCCTCTTGGAGACAGCAGCCTTCTTCCGTTCCACAAAGGGCCTCTGATGAAAACAAAAACAGAGGAAATGTTACAATTTTGCATTGACACATCAGAGTAGTTTGGACTGATTTTAAATTTAAATATGAAGAAGAAACAGACAGAAGAGCCTATGAGTATTACCTTCTTGCCCTTGGGAACGGCGGTGCACTCGGCACTCGGACCAGGCAGATGAGATGGAACAACCTTGTCCATCTCATCCAACAGGGCAGGGCTAAACCAGACTGGTGTTAGCGGGATGGTACACTCCTCCACCAACTGTGAAATTAGAGAGCAAAGACAGTTGTTGGAACTCAGCAGCTCTAAAAAAGAAAACATTTTGTTCATAACTAAACTTAAATACAAAGTGAGCACTATTTACATCACGTATTTTTCTATTATGCAAAGACTGTATGCTCGCTTCAGCCCTGCAGCTGATCAGTCCCTGCCAATCTGTTTACAATTTTAAGGAAGACCAGAGCATTACAAACCTGCTTTCCAACCATCCTTTGAGGAACCACACCAGAGGACGCAACCAGCTCCCCTGACGAGTTCCTCTGCAATAAAAGAAAGCATACTTTGTGTTAAGTAAATATTCAACTTCACTGCTCAGGTGATCAACATTTTTTAAATCTTTCAAAAGAACTGGCAGCATATTACCTTCCTGCCCCGTTGCACTGACGTCCATTCGAAGGGGTTGACCGGAGGGGCAGCGGTGGAGCGACCTCTCCTTCCGACAACTCGAGTCTTGACGCGTGGGACCGATGGCCTGGGGGGAGCCTGCACAGGGGTGGTGGTCTGTGGCGCTGGCTGCAGTGTCTAATCATGACATAAAAGATGATGCTATTAATATAAGCATGGCTAAGATACCATTTCAAAATACATGAAAAATATTAATACTACTAAAAAAAAAGAGTACTGCTGAAAATTCTTAGAAAGCATAAATACATAAAATACAATCAACCAGACAAACCTCAAATTTATCTTACACACATTTCTAAGACAACTTACATCGTAAGCAGCCTGCCACAGAAGGCGAGCAAGCACAGGCATCCCCTCTGTGTCGGACAGGTGAATCTGCGGAAACAGAAATTACAATCATTAACAACACTTGCAATGCAACAAGCTAATTTTCATGTCCAAATACACGGTTCTACTTACACCATCTCTGGCCCACAAGTCAGTACTTTCCAGACAGAACGCGTCAGCTGCTGGAAACCACCTCACACCTAGGCAGCCCAATGGCGATGGTACTCCTGTCGCAGCGCCTCCTGCCACGGAAGTTCGGCGGCGAGGCGAGGAGGGAAGTCGAGCACTGCGACCTGAAAAATAGTAACAAAAAGAACATACACATGTGTGGATTAATAACAAAGTTTTTACATCTGAACTCAAAGAGCATTCAATTACAAAAATATCTGTATTCAAATGTTAACAAAAATAGCAAGAAAGCTAGATTTTCACAAAAACTGTGTCAAAACTTGAAGCTTACGTTGGACCAACGGCTCACGGCAGCCAAGAGCAGCTTGGTGAAGTCTGCACTGGCTGCCTCGATGGTCCTGGAGTATGTGAGGTTGTTGCTGGGCGCCAGAAGGACCACTGCGTCAGGCGTACGAGGAACCACAGCGTGGACCAGCTCGGTCCTCTCCTCGTGAGCAGCAGCCCCCGGTGTGGACATGATGCCGAAGGAGAGCGGTCCCTCCGGCATCTCCACGAAACCATCAGCGATGGCTCGCAGGTGGGAGTCACCCACAAGAAGGACGAACTGAAACAGCAGAAAAAAAAAGTTGAGGTTAATTACTGATTAATCAAATAACAGCTGTGAGTTACTCATATATAAACAGAAATGGCTCCTCATATTAATCTTACTTTCTTGTCAGGAGACTCCTCGGGAATGACCAACTTGTGCCTTTTCCCAGTAAAGGACGAAATTGGCCATTCCAACACAGCATGGCGTTGCCCGGTACCCTTGCCTATTGAGAAAGAAAAACAAAAGATGACATAATTTAGTACAGCAGTCATAAGAAATGTAAAAATTAGTTCAGTGTCTTAGTATTATAAATTCAACTTTATATGACAAATCAGAAAAGTTTATAGTAGTGCTGTCAGACGATTAAAAAAATGGATCTAATGAATCACAGGATTTATAATTAATTAATCTAATTAATCACTTTTTAATCTCATATCTACTTAAAGTACCCAAATAATGAATTTGAATTCTAGGATATTATAAAATTGTTGTGCAGGACTAATCAAATAAATACACTAAGAAGTGAAGATTTGTAAATCCACATTTTTATTGGTGATAGAATAAAACCAAAGTCAGGGCAACTTGTCCAGAAAATTCTAAGCTCAATCAGGCAACTCAAATTACATTTTAAGTGTGTTTCATAAATCAAATTCAAAATAAGAAAAAGGTCGAGGACATCCAGCAAACCAATCAGGCCTGATGCATTATTAAAGAACGTATTACAAATATAGATAAATAAATTAAAAAATAAAATACCAAATCTTAAATATGCCATTCCTGTTGTCACCTGGGCTTTGTTTGGTTTGACTAGAGACGCATGTGTGAAGTGATATTCCACTGCCATGTACGGGTCCTCCAGCTGGTTAATATCAAAATGTTTGTTTGCTACTATTAATCGGGATTCATTTTTTAACACATTAATTTGCAGTGTAATTAATTAACCTAATTAATGCACTAAAGGGACAGCCCTAGTTTATAGTTATTCAACAGTGATAAAAGCTCCAAAAGAAGAGCCCCCAATATAATTGTCCACTTACGCGCTGCAGGGTTCTTGGGCGGCCACATGAGGGTCACGTCTAGCGGCCGTCGCTCTGCCATTCGCTTAATGGCAGCCTGGGACCGACGGTAGGACTTAGGACGAGGCATCTGAATACAAATGAAGAAAAGAGACAAACAAAATGGATCAGTAAGAGCATTATTAATTATTAATTGCAAGCATCTTTTTTGAATGCATCCATAAAAACACAAAACATCTGCAATCACACAGTTAGTAACTAACCTTGCGTTGCACTCTGTCCTGCTACCCAAAAGGTGAAAAGACTGGATGGTCTCCTGTCCGGTGACTGAAGAAAAGATAGAGGAAGGGCATTTACATTTCATTTCATTACATTTCACTCTGCTGACTAGCAAAGTTTACTCAGCACAAAGCTGAAGAACTTCAAAGAGATAAAAAATATACTTCCACAGACAATGAGACTTTTTAATTACAAACATAATCTCAATAAGCAATGGTAAATGTACAAATTGACATCACAATGAATTCAGCTCAGCCCCTCTTTGCTGCGTGAAATAACTACATGTAGCAAGCAAGAAAAAACGTCAAAGCGCTCCTTTAAGTTAGAGCACTCATGGGAATAATCCTATCTTCAACTTTAGGAAAAACAAATTTACAAAACCTAAAGTCATTATGCTCAAAGCCTAATCAATACACCGTTTTGGTCACGTTGTCGTCGCTCGGTGACGTCACGTCCACTTGAGTTTCACCACTATCATATCATATATCATATAATAGGATAAATAAGCAGACATTATTCCAGCTGTATCATTTTCATTCTTTTATCAAGCACAAAACACTGCAGCTGCTTTATCTGTCAGTTTATAGCGGTCCGTCTAGGCGGAAATGATGTCCTCACTGAAATTAGTTCTGCCTAGACAGAACTCATCCGCCCCGTAGTACGAATGAATAACTGTCTGTTTAGGGTACCGCCACACTAACAAACACAGCCGTCTGATGCTGCACAGCCACACACGACATCGCCTGAATGTAGGCGTAATGTAAATATCCAGTAGGTCACGGAGATTTTTAGCGCCGCTCTGCGTTGCTAACCGGTGCCGCGCTGTGAATCCCCCTCCCCCCCGCCCAAACCGCCCGCCGCCGGCTCAAAACGTTTCATCACTAATCCTTTTTCAGTGAACTGAAAACACTGAACTTTGCTGTGAAACTTGCCTCTTAACAAAAGGAGCCATGCTGAACCATTTTTTAAACACATGAAGCCACTTAGCTTTACTACATAGCCTTAGCTTTGTCGCACGAGGCCTGCTAACAGCCTAAATATCAACCACTGAAACCCCAAACATGCACAGACCAACCGAAAATTACAATGCATGTACCATAAAGCTAGTTAGCCATGTACTCACCGTGAGTCCGGAGGAGTCCTGCTCTCAAAAAATCAGAGAAAAAGAGAGAGGGGAGTGATAGAAGAGAGATGAGAGGTGAGGGAAGAAGTAGGAGAATAATAGATGGAGTAAAGCTCCTTGGAGGATCAGCAAATTCACAGTTTAGCTCAGATTGGGCCGCTTGTCCACAGAATGCACACAAGCTCGCTCTGAGAAAACAATGAGGGGGAGGCGCTAATGTCGAGCTGCTCGTTATATGTGTTTCCAGCTCTGGCTCAGCATTGGTCAATTCAAAACAAAGCCAATCAGGTCACGCTACCAAAATGACGTCGCCCACTGACGCAGCATCTGACGTAGCGTCGCTTGTCCATAGTTCCTCTGTCCATATTAAAGAGTGTTTTGTTTACATATATTTGTTTAATGCTACAGTATATATATATATATGCTAGTATAATTGTCAATGTGAGTGAGTTTATAGCTAATGCTAGCTGGCTATATACAAAAAATAAATACCTCAATTTGATCTTCCGCCGTCACTCGGTGACGTCACGTCCGCTCGAGTTTTCACCGCGATCATATCATATTTCATATAATAGGATATATAAGCGGACCTTATTCCAGATGTATCCTTTTCACTCACTTATCAGACACAAAACACTGCAGCTGCTGACCTGCAGCTTCTTCATCTCTCAGTTTAAATCGCTCCGTCGGAACGAATGTCCTCACTGACATTAGTTCCGCCACATTAGTTCCGCCTACACATCCGCCCTGTTGTCAGGATGAATGACTGTCCGTCCCGGTCAGAATTCAAAACAGGCAATCAGGTCACGCCTGGGCTGGTCATCACTGAAAATATTGTAGCGTCAGGGAAGGAGAAACTTGAGAGTTCTCCTGCCAACGATTTATTGAAACTTAACACGGTTACTGTGGGCCGTAACCACGCCAAAATACAGCTCCAGGCAACCTCACTTTTTGCGTCCTCTCTCTACCGGAGCACCACGCACGCGCACACACACACCTCCAACTCGCTCTCTTGGTGCTGCATTCACTGAACCTCGGAATTCTGAACTACACAACTCATGAATATAACTCAGATAACTGACATAACTCATCTATATAACTCATAAACAATAACACCTTTCACTTTAACAACAACCCACCCAATCCGTTACAATATGTTATTAAAGTTAATCAATACAAATTGCTTATAAGATAAGATACACCTTTATTAGTCCCACAGGGGGAAATTCCAGATTTACCGTAGCAGCAGGATACAAGAGAAACATTAGAAAGATTTACAAATAAAACTATAAGTTATCAGAATAAAATAGAAAATAGCATAAATACAAGTCAATGAAAATAAATGACAGAGCATGAGCCTTTCAGCAATATTAACAATATTTAGCTATACATATATATGTATATATATATATATATATATATATATATATATATATAGATAGATACATATCTAGATAGATAGATATATGTATATATATATATATATATATATATATATATATATATATGTAATCAGTGTACATACAGTATTACAGTTAACAGTATTATATTGTGCACTAAAAAATATCAGAGAGGACAAGCAGAGAATTTGAAAAAATAGAACAAAGAAGTCTGAATTTGGAGCTTTTCAGTAAAAGACATACAGATTATTGTGTATGTGCTAATTATGTACTGATATAAAATAATTTATATACTTTAGACATATCACCTAGACTAAGTAAGACTTAACAAAAATATTACACTATCAATGACATCTATGAATGAATAATTAGTTTATGGTTCAGATTCTACTGACAAGTTAAATTATAAAATGTAAAAAGGATCTGATCCATGCTGTGAAGGGTTACTATAATTATGAAAGGGTTAAACAAATAATAACAAACAACACCAGTTTCTATAGCTGTTTTTCCTTTATTTAGCTGCTGATCCTCAAAACATACTTTCTAAATAATTATATAGGAATCAACATAATGTGTTAAGCTCTACATATTCCAAATATTGCACCAGAAATTATTTAAAAAAAGTTATTGAGCCATTATATTTTTTTTTACTGACCGACTCTTTTTGGCCCAGCACTACACTGTTTGAATCATTGTCATCGTTCATCTGTGTGCGGTAGAGGCCTAACCACATCTATGTTGTGGCTATTTGCTGAGGCAGGTATTGCTGCACATGAAGTGCCTGCGACATAGAAACATTACCACCCACTGGGCATGAGCTGTGGTTTATATCTCAAAAACCTGCTTGCATGTGGTGGCAGCAACATGCAACAATTGTGACATGTGGCGCCAGCATCATTTAGCGGCACTAGCATTTAACAACAGCAGCATTTGGCGGAAGCAATATGTGGCGGAGGCAACAGGGCCCAACGGGCGCATGGGAGGCGAGGGCCCGATCATGCGGCTTTGGCGGCAAGGCCCAAGGCGAGGCCGATCATCGCCGCGGCTTGTTTATTTTTCTTCATTATTCTTCCCCTTTTTTAACCCCAAATTGCGTGCCTTCAACTTGAGATAAACGCGAACGCGCCTAGGCCAAAAAATTAGTCCCGGCGAAAAATTTATGAATCCAGTGCTTGCACAAAAAAAAGTGCGACACAGCGCCCCCTAGTGGCCTTAAACTGCAGCCCCTCTGGCTACTTTCACGGATCCACCTGAAATTTTTAGGGCATGACAAGCATGCCCAGACCTACAAAAAAGTCTCTTACGACCATGGTCAATTCCGAACAGGAAGTTCGCAAATTAGCATTGAATGTCGCGTTTTGGCGATTTGCGGGGTACGTATTTGAACGAACTCCTCCTAGGGTTTTTATCGGATCAACTCCAGATTTGGATCGTGTATACTAGACACCTTGATGATGAAAAGTTATTAAAAGATTTTCCGTAGCTCAATGGGCGTGGCCAGAAACCACGCCCAAATTTGGCCAATTTTTCACTAACTCCGATTTGCACGAAATTTTTTGGGCATAACCCTCAGGCCAAGACGATCACAAATATATAAATTGTCATAGGGACTTCCGACCAGGAAGTTCGTAAATTAACATTGAATTTCCGATTTTGGCGATTCTAAGGCTAGCATTTGAACGAACTCCTTGTAGGTTTTTTATCGGATCAACTCCACATTTGGATCTGGTATACTCGACACATTGACGATCAAATGTTATCAAAAGATTTTTCGTAAGTCAATGGGCGTGGCCAGGAAAGACGCTCAAAATTGAGCATTTTTGGAAAACGCGTAAACCTGAAAAAAACCTTAATAACTCTCTTGTACAACGTTAGATCTGGACCAAAACATGTACACATGTTAACTGTCCCTGCCTGACTTTACCTATAGGCTTTGTTCCACTCTCAAATATAGCGCCCCCTGGTGGTAACAGGAAGTCTGATCTTTTACTCTATCACTAAAATCTCCTCTATTTGTCAAGGTATTTTTTTCAAATATTCTCGGAAAGGGTCTTCACACTTTCATGAAGCATCAGTGTTGACTTGGTGTCCTGAGGTTACAGGGTGTGGCGATGGCGAAGCCTCAAACTTCACTGATCACCATGAACCTGGAAATCACTCTTAACCTCTTCATTTAAGGTCCAATCTGCTTCAAAATTCACAAAAATTATCAAGGTCCACCTCCTAGCACATTTATAAGGTCAATTCTCTGCCACTGTAGTTGCACCAAGCTCTAGAAATTACATTGCTTTTCACTTAAAAGTACTGCACCTCTAGTGTCAACAGGATTCATTTTTTACTTTGTGATGAAAAACTACTCATCTTCAATTTTTCATTTTCAAATGTGCTCACAAAGAGCACACAAACTCTTTTTCATCTTTATAAACAATTATAGGTCACTTAATGTCCTGTAGTTCAACTGTGTCCATGGCAAGGCCTCAAACTTTGATGTCTCGCAATGAAACAGGAAGTCATTCTTGCTCCTTCATAACCTCATCTTCATATTTCTTAGACTACATTTCTAGACTCAAACTACACACATTCATGCTGAAAAGCTATCAAAAGTCTTTCATAACTCAATGGATGTTGCCACAGGTGCCACAGATTGTTAAAGTGTACAATTTTTGGAAACATGACAACTTTTACAATACTCAACTGCAAGGTTTGATCTGGACCTAAATTCACACTAATTAACTGTCCTGTTCTCACTGCATACATGTGTTTTTTCCCCCCTTATAGTGCAGCAACCCCTCTTGTCAATTGGAAGTCATCTTTTACTCGCTGATGAATAACTTCTATCTTGATTTGTTTCTTTTTCAGATGTGCTCAGAAAATGCTTTCACATATTCATAATGCATTGTTCTTCATGTCATATCTCGTACTTAAGGATGTGCACTTAAATGTTTGCATGTCAAATAACTCAATCATATTGATAAATATCCATGTGTATTTTCAGTTCATTACCATTACCCTGATATGCAATATTGTATTTAGTTATGTCTTCAACAAATTAGCACAATATATGTTTGATAGCAAATACAAAACTAAGGACAGCTGTTTTTTATTGTATGTGTATACACAAATACCCAATAAAAATGATTTCTTTTTATTATCTTGAGATTTTCAATGTTTTAATAAAAAACATAGTCAACCTAATATTATCCACATCATCATCACATCTCCAACAATCAACTAAAGATCTGATATGGAAGCAAGTTCACTTGTTTTTCATTAATCAATAAAAACCTTTAAATGATTCCGTGAACACACTAAAATATTTTGAGCCCTTATAATTATGGCTTACAGTTAAAGGTTAAAAATCAGAACTCTCTCATGTTTACAATAAATACTTTAATCATGATTAATCTGTACAATACATAAGTATGAGCTCCATGATATAAATCATGACATAATCCCCTTATAAAAACACAATTTATTATCAATAAATCCATCAAAAAATTGTATTTAAATACATCTCAATCATACACAAATCACTGCTACTCTTACAGTTCCGTCAGTCAGACATATGTATAGGACTTCTCAGACACAGTATAAAAAAAATAAGACAATGTGCTGTACAATACAATGGTACACTTAAGTGTTAAGAAATCAAGTTAATTTAAAAAAGATTAAAAACATACGTAAACATGTGTCACTGAAATTAATTTAAATTATGACTATATTTAAGTCACAAGTCCTTAAATAAATATATAATAAATCACATCATAATATATAGTATTAATAGGACATTATAGAAATCTGAATTTTGAAGTAGCTGAAGCTGAGAAATGTTCTTTTGAGGAAGACCAGAAAAAAGCTTTAAAATAACTCATTCTGCATGTCAAGCATAAGACTCTGCATTGGCTGGAGAGAGAAAATGAGGTATGTTTTATTTTTAAATATGTGTAGCATCAACAAAAATTATTGAAAAGTGGAGTTTCTCTGATCATTATAAAAATAAACTGGTGTTTTCCAAAAAATTATAAACACCTTAAATAATGTTTAAAAAATTATGTTATGTTCAAGAGAAGTCATAATGAAAATTAAAAAAAATCATATGTAAATTAAAGTCACAAAATGTCAAAGTCAGAGTCAACTTTATTGTCAAATATGCTATATATGCTTGACATACAGCAGAGATGAAATTTCAGTCCTCTCGGACCCACGGTGCAAACAGGCAAGACACACTATAAGACACTAAACTACAGTATAAAAAAATACAATAGTATAAAAAAAATATAATAGCCTACTAGTTTCAAAGTGATAAATAGAATAAATTTACTATGAACAGAAAAAAAGAATGGGATAAATTTACTATGAATAGAATTTTTTTTAACAAATACAAAACTAAGGCCAGTTGTATTTTATTGTACAAACACCCAATAAAAATGATTTCTTTTTATTATCTTGAGATTTTCAATGTTTTAATAAAAAACCATAGTCAACCTAATATTACCCACAACATCATCACATCTCCAACAATCAACTAAAGATCTGATATGGAAGATATGAAAGCAAGTTCACTTTTTTTATTCTTTAAGTAAAAAACCTTCAAATGATAAAATGAAATACGATAGTATAACAAATATAATAGCCTACTACTTTCGAAAGTAATAAATAGTATTTACTATGAAATGAATAAATAATATATTTTTTGTACATGTATGTATATAGAGGTAGTTATAAGTTAGAGTTAAGGTGCAGCAGTGTCCGATAGTGCAAATGAGCAGGGAGAAAAGTGAAGAGTGCAGTCCGGAGGTCAGTGGTGGGGGGCAGAGGGGGGAAGTGGGGTCGGAGCAGGGAGGGAGTTTAGCATCCTGACTGCCTGGTGGAAGAAGCTGTCCTTGAGCATGCTGGTTCTGCCCCGGAGACTGTTGCAAAAGTGTTGCAACATGGCCATTATGACATGACATCAGGGGTTGTAGCACTTGGGGTCAGGCTGGTCCACAGCACAAGAGCAGGTTCGGTTCATTAATCCACTGGAATCTGTGACAGAAAGGAGGTCAGAACCTCCACAGAACAAATGTTGATCAGCGACACTGTACTTTATATACTGAAACACAAATATGTTTAAAACACATGCAAATGTATAATTTTTTAAAAAAATGTTGTCTTTAGTATTACAGAACAGTTTGAATTAATGCTTGAAAATAGAACTTTAAACACTTACATGGATAACACATAAAAAACACATTCATATCATTTCTTATTTTTTTTAAATATATATTTCTTCTAATGTATATTTTTTCCTCAAAGTGTGAGCTTTCTCCTACCCTTAACACCCTACATGTAACAAGCTATAACACAGGTGGCCCATCTTAGTTGAAAGCCCACCCACCACGACAAGGTGCAGGCCATGGGTGAGAACACAGGACAAGACATACTTGGCGAACAGGACAAACTCTGACAGGACAAACATTCAAATACAAAAAAGCACACAGACAAACTTTCTCCTTGGCACAACACATATATTTGAACTAAAGCAGCAAAATAGAACTTTTTACACTTTCATAAATAACTATCAAACACTAACAGATTACACAATAACTAAAAGCATGCAAATATATAATTTTTTTTGGTGTTTTTGGTTTTTTTTTTGTCCTTATCACTACACATTTATTTGAACAACAAAAGGAAAAAAACTTTTTACACTTTCATAAATAACTATCACGCACTAACAGATTATACAATAACTAAACAAAGCATGCAAATATATAACTTTTTTTTGGTGTTTTTTGTTTTTTTTTGTCCTTATCACTACTTATACATTTGAACTAAAGCAGGAAAATAGAACGTTTAAGTCTTTGATAAATAACTATTCAGCACTTACGGATGATACAATAACTAAACAAAGCATGCAAATATCCAAATTTTTTTTGGTGTTTTTTTTTAATCCTTATCACTATACATATATTTGAACAAAAACAGGAAAATAGAACTTTTTACACTTTGACACAAAACTATCACACGCTAACAGGTTATACAATAACTAAACAAAGCATGCAAATATATAACTTTTTTTGGTGTTTTTTGTTTTTTTTAGTCCTTATCAATACACACATATTTGAACTAAAACAGGAAAATAGAACTTTTTACACTTTTCTAAATAACTTTTGACATGAAAAAAATAAAAACAAAATCCACAAACTACCACACACCTGTACAATTCTGGCATTTTTAAAAATTCTCAGCTAGTCAATCCTAAAAAAAATTTGGCTCACCATTACACCAACACTACTACAAAAAAGCTAACCACTAAAGTCAAGATACAAACCAACCATTCCGATGTCACCCCTAAACAAGCTGACTATTTGATGACACAACTACAAATGAGCAACTACCACAGAAAAGGCAACAAAAAACCTCTAATCTTAAAAGCTACACTATTCTGCCTTATCAACTTGAAGAGATGTCCTTTTAAAGGAACAAAGAACCCCTTCATGGTCACTAAAATAAGTAGGCCACACTACTGACTGTACCTGGTACTGTGTTGTTTTCACATACACATGGTCAATAAGTGTGCCTCTCTCTGTGGTGGGCTGTGTCACTAGCTGAACAAACCCCCTCTCTGCAAAAAAATTGCAGACTGATGATGACTTCAAAATGTCATCATTAAAATCTCCCATGACAGCAATCGTGTTACTTAGTGGTTTAAGCCAATCAAGCAACTTGCTGAGAAACTCTTTAAACAAAGACATGGGATAAGCTGGCGGACGATAAATGACGGCAAGTACAATGTCATAACCAACATACTTGTGAACCAAGCACTCCAAATTCACCTGTGGAACTTTGATTAGGTCAAAGGTCACACTGTCTGAACTAAATATGCCAACACCACCATGTTGTTGGGCTTGCAGCACAGTCAAAGCTGGATGGTTACTCGTATAAGACACACTACGCGTACAATGACTAAAAATGTAACCATCAACTTTTACATTTTCTACAACAGAATCATCTGACAACCATGTTTCCGTTACAGCAATCGAAGTCACCTTCACTCCCTGTATGCACACACTCAAATCTGACAGGTGTGCACTCAGATTTTGCACATTCATCAAGAATACAGAAAATGTGTCTGTATCTGATGTGTGCGGTGGTCTGCTGTCAACCAGGAAACGGGGCATACTCTTAATGGCATCCTTTACACCTGTTCTACAATAAATTGATCTCTCTTCAAAATCTTGTATTGTCAAACCAGACAAGCTCCTGACTCGGCTTAAGGCCACATACGCCTGTCCTGCAGTGAATACTTTCTTCAGACTAACTACAGCCCTATCAACTGTTAAACCCTGTACTTTATGCACCGTGCAGGCCCAGGCAAGTCGAAGTGGAAATTGCCTTCGCAATCCACCTTTGTCTGTTACTCTCTCTTCCTCTGGGTCAATACCAGTGGAAGCAGCTAAATCAACAGAAAGACAAGCAGATCGTTTCCTCCTCTGAGCACCAACCTGATCATCATCAAACTTAACAAATACCTTTTTAGGGAACGTGCCCTCATCAGCCATCTCTATGTGCATAACTGTACCACACACACCGTTAACCAGACCATCCTCAACATCTATATTTTTACACAGCATAACACGGGCATCTATCCCCAAGGGAAGTGTTTCCTCTAAAGATGTGTTGTATGTTTTGCTGTGGTGTCCACTTATCAACACTAACTTTCCTGTTCTCTTGCTATTCACATAATCCTGTGCATTGATCTCAACATATTCAGGGCAAGTCCTGAATAGCTCCTGAAGATTGTGCTCATTTACTTGTCGGTTAGTCGGAAATATGTGCAAAGCTGAGCTGACTTCGCCGGTTTCACAACGCTTCAGTGTCTCAACATCACTGACCAGCATTGGAGTCTCTTTAGATTGAGTCCTGACCCTGTTCAGCAACTCAGCAAACACGCCATCCTTCTGCCTAACAACTGTTGTTAACTCAACAACACTAAACAGACTGGACCACAAGTTGACGCCTTCATCGTCAACATACAGAGGCTTCCCTTTAACAGGAGGCAACTGATAAAAATCACCAACCGCAACAACGCTCACATTCCCAAAGGGGGAAAAGTCCCCAGTCTGTTTAATTTGCCTCAATCTGCCATGAATATATGCCAACAATCGATGATCTACCATGGAGATTTCATCGATGATCAACAACTGCAAATCTACATACTTGGCACGCAAAGAATTGATCTTCTCTTCACCCAAAGGACTGTATGGTAAGCGTACATCCTTACCAATGCTGAGTGTGCTGTGAATTGTTGCTGCATGCAAATTGTATGCCGCGATCCCTGTTGGAGCAGTCAAAACCACACAAGTGTTGTCAGGATGACGACACGCTGGTGACAGCAACCTCATAGCCTCATACTGGATGGCCCTAATCAAATGGCTCTTTCCAGTACCAGCCCCACCCGTTACAAACACATGCAAAGGAGCTGGCTTTTTACCATTTATCTTCTCCAAACACCACTGTCTAATCTGATAAAAAACAGACATCTGTGTCTCATTCAGAGACCTAATTAAAGTCAAACCATCCTTCCTATTCAGAATGTTACTCCTTTTTTCTAAATGACAAACCTCTTTATCGCTAACAGCTAAATCAGGAATGTTGTCCACATGCTCATCTAAAACCTGCTCTCTGTCCTGAACTTCCTGCACACACTGCAAACGCTCCTGTTCCTGCTCTGGGCACAGCTGGCACCAGGCATCTTCAAGCACAGCATCACTGTCAACTGAGTTTTTAATCTCATCCAAATCCTCGACTTCAACCTGAAACCTGCTCCTGTTAGCATCTACAACTGACTTCACTGAATGCTGTGTGCCATCACTATACCTCACATGACCAGTCCTGTAAAACTCCTCAAAAGTTTCACAGTTGGCAGGTTTAAGCTGCACGTCCTCACGATAAGGCAAAAACAACTGCAAGTTACTCTGATAGAATCGTTCTGGATTTTTTGTCTCAGAAAATCGTGCGTTACAATGGCGTCTGACATAACCAGTGTTGTTTTTCAGTTCAATTCGACTTTTTGACTTCTCATTTTTGCTCAATACACGATATTCTGAGGCAAAAGATGCCAGACACATATCACTGAACTCCCTGTCCTCTGGCCTGTTCTTGTAACGGTCAACTACACTAGTCATCCACATGTCTTCTGAATCAAGACCCTGTGATGACACCTTCTGTTTTAGCACATTCAACGGTAAACTCATCCTGACAACATTGTCCCCTGTTGGGACAAACACAACCTTCCTAGAGCACTCCTTCAAATGCATGTTAGGCACTAACCTATAAACTGCCTCCTGAGCACAAACATCTCTGTTATGTAGATAAACACTACCAAGGTTCTTCAAAGCCTCTCTGGCACTTAGATTCTTATCCTTTGCAGCTTCTCTCTGAGCATTCCCCAACAGCAAACCTATCTCCCTCTCTGCCTTTGAAATGTAAGAAATAATGTACACGACACACGCATACGGGTCAACAACATACTGGATGTCCATATTGGCATTCCAGCATTTCAGCAGCAACTTACTGTACTGATTAACCCAAACCTCATTAATCTCCCTCTTTAAAACTATATGGGTATTGCGTGGAAAGAGCCTGTACGCCTTCTCGAAACCAGCCTGATCTGTGCCTACACTCTTAAACAACTCATCTAAACTAGTGAATTTACACTTCTCATCTGCTACAGCCTTCTTCAATGCTGCCAAAAGAGCTGATGCCTTCTCTCTAATCTTTTTCTCCTGCTCTGTCTTCGCCTGACAACTGCATGTACCTGAGATCACACTTTCCCTATTCTTTTCCTGACACTCACACATCTCTTTGGACTCTGCTAAACTTTTCCCTCGACAGATAAATGTTCTCTTTGACGCTGGCCTAGGAAAATTGAAACGACAAGTTGTGTTCTTCTTTCTACATGTCTTAGGGTGTCGCCTCGAATGCTGCTGGACGGAATTCACTATATCTAACAGCTCCTCATCTCCTGACGGCAACTCACAAGTTACATACTTATCAATAAATTCAACAACCTCCTCATCTGTGTTTTTATCAATACGTGGAGCGTTCTCAACCCAAAACAAACTATGAATGTGAGGAGACCCACGCTGCTGAAACTCTACTCTATAAAAGTAATCTACAATCTTACCTATAGGCTCTGCTGGAGACATCAGAACCTCTCTTAGGAAACAATGCCACCGGAAATCAAACATCCTAGCTGCAGTTACTGGATTACGACGCAAAAGCTCACATCTTTCTGCCCACTCTAACTCTTCAGCTGTCTGTGTCCTACCTTCCTGTTTCAAAATACTACTTAAAAGATTTTTCCATCGCATATCTGCAGATGAAAAAGAACAAAACCATGTAGGAACACCAAGCTGTAGAACGCAAGCCAGGATATCCTTCTGTATTCCCTGCCAAAATGCTGGAGTACCTCTAATAGGTTTAAGGAAACGATAACCATCGTCAAACTCCAGTAACTTCCTCAAAGATTCTGAGTCCTCTAACACATCACGTAGTTTGATAGACTTACGCTCTCCTTTCCCTTTCCTCATCGCTATCGAAACATTCGACACAACCTGTTCTAACTCAGACATGTACTGAGCATAAAATATATACTCTACATTCCCAGCAAACCTACCATCAGCATTCAAGATCCTGTTGTTAAAATACCTCGACATAGTTAACCTATACTGTCTGCTCTCATGAAAAGTATTACTTCCCTCTGGAAATAATACAGGAAAAGATTTAGCCTCATTATCCTTATCACACAACAATCTAACTGGGTTATTTCCTTCTGATGGAGCTACATTCAAAGTACCATCAAAGTACTGATCCAGTACTTCCTGACCTATATCCACTGGCATCAGACACGTGTCCTGAAACATGCAATGCTGCTGTCTATCATGCAACAACTCATCGTCAACAACTTCTGTGGACACTTTACAACCCTCTTTAGAACCACCACTACTCTTATCAGACACAACATCCTCCTTTCTACAAAGCTCATTCAGCCACTCTTCATTAAACTCTACATCTGCATAATTAGCATTAGTCTCTTTTAAGTACCGCAAAGCTCGACGTACACGCATCGGATCAACAAACTGATACTCATAATGACCTTTATAAGTTAACTTACGCTTTAACTTAACCAACAACAAAGACCCTTCCATACTGGAACGGGGCAGCAAATTGTCAGTCTGCACAATATTTGCAGGGACACACGTCACCGGTCCATGAACCCCATTTTGCCCACCTTTAGGCAACGCCAACATCTTCATAAATGGAATATTTAATGCTATCAAATGTTGCTCAAGACTATTCAAACATGCTAGTACCTCTGGAATAGGATTAAGTCTCAAGCTATTAAAAACACTCTCTGGTGGAAACTCGCCTTTATTAATCTTTACATGACAGGTGTAACAAATCCACATCTGCCCTCTTGGTGAATCCAACAAGCTACAAGGAAATTCACAGTCCTCACTACACCGATGTACAAAGTCCTCAGTTAAACACGTACCTGCTATTAAACCTGCTGCCCTCTGTTTACTGTAATCCTCTTTTTTACAACTCAACACCTGATTTTTAAACAACGTCCTATGACAAACACAACAAACAAAATCTGGACCATCCTTTACCTTATCTACAAACTTCTCCATTACAAAATCAAACTGCTCTGACCTTTCTTTGACTTTTTCCCTCCTCAACCTGTTACCTGCTGCTACATTATCCCTATGCTCTGCGTTAACACTGTACTTCCTAATACTCAAAGCTTTTACATAGTGCCTGTGCAATGGATTGAGTCTATATTTAACCTTACTCCTTTTCTTCAATTCTTCTCTATATGAAATGTTTTCCTGATATCTATCTAAACTCCTTTGCTTCACTTCTTCTCTATATGAGGTATTTTGCTGATATCTTTCAAAACTCCTTTTCTTCACTTCTTCTTTATATGAAGTATTTTCCTGATATCTATCTGAACTCCTTTTCTTCAATTCTTCTCTATATGAAGTATTTTCCTGATATCTATCTAAACTCCTTTTCTTCACTACTTCTCTATGTAAAACATTTCCCTGGTACTTAGTTTTTCTTTGTTCCTTAACTTTTTGGCTAAACAACAGATTTTTATGATATTTCCTTTTATATAGAAACTTCTTTTTTCTTGTTAAATATTTACTTGGTGTACTCTGCTGTTGTTCAGAAACACCAACTTCTACAGGCTGAACTACTGGACTTGCATTAGAAGACAAATCTCCTAAACAAACCTCATCGCTTTCTCTACTCTGCCGTCTAATGTTATATCCTGTGGAACTCGCCTCACTCACCCTACAGTATCTATAACAGCTCTGAGAGTTAGGCTGTTGGACACAAACAACGGTCTCATAATGACTTCCGTTGCAGTTTTCTAAATAAATCCCCTGACTAGACACCTGTACATTCCTGCAACTATATTCAAGCCAGCGATCCTCACAGTATGTAAATATATTAACTCCTAAACAATCTGCTGCTGCTTGAATCTCTAACTCTGTAGCCCAACTACCAACATACCTCATCTTACACTCACTAAGGTATCCTGCCACAGAGGAATACTGACTCCTCAGAAGACTGCTATAATCCACCTGATTACTCTCAATCTGCTTCACAACTGAAAGTCTAACTTTCCTATGATAATCCTGAGTACCACTCACAGCCTGACTAACTGCTCTAAAGAAACAATTTCCATCACCAGCTATCTTCACATTCCTACACGGAGTCCCTAATGGACCTACCTCTGAAGACACCGCATCAACTTTCTCTGACACTATCTTCAACTGTTTACACAAAACCTGTGACACTTCCTTACTAAGGGGATTAAACTGCAGCTCTTTACTAGTCACATCACTAACAAACTCAACATCTGAATTTACTTCATTGACATCCCTACTGCTGCTGCAGCTCACTTCAGCCAGACTACTGGACTTATTACTACAAACCACGGGCTGTGAAACAGAGGCGCAAACACCGACAATCTCAAACTGTTTCGCTTTTCTGGACAGCATCCGCGCAAGTCTACAGATATGATCAAAAACTCGATCAAGACAACTAAAATATACAACAACACTTTTCCCTTTAGCTTTTACCAGACCATCTGAATCGCGGGCATGAGAATCAACAAGTGCATACCGTCCACCTTGATGAACAATAGCACAAGTGCTATTGCACACTGTCAAGAGACATGTGTTATACGCAGAGAACATCTCAGCCAACCCGTTTCTCAAAGTGCTGTGAACCCTTTCCTCAATAAGAGGACCGTCTACAACATCTACATCACCACTGACAACCTCACCGTAGTAAATGTCAAAACTCACACCGTCGACAACGTGCCGTGTAGGCAGCTCTGGGGCAACAAGATAGTGACTGCCTGTGTCACTGATCAAGTTGTTCTCTCTTAAAGAGGAATACAACTTGTCCCCCGACACAACAACCTCATCCAACGTTTCTGACTGCCATGAAAACACACTGTCAGTTGTGTGTTTGGCAATGCTGATCAGGCTTATGGCCATACACTGCATCCCCCCATATTTAAAGCGAGCATCTGCCTGATTAAATGATCCCTGCACAGATCCTGCATTATGTTCAGGCCTGACAAAGCTGCTCCCCTCAACACTGTCTGCAACCTCAACCTCACTGTCTGATGACTCAACTACACTGCCTGTGTCCTCTGTGGAAGTCTCCATGCTAACCTCAACTTCACTGTCTGACACCTCAACTACACTGTCTGCGTCCTCTGAAGAACTCTCCACATCTCCCTCAACTTCCAGCTCATTCAACTCCATTCGCACGACACCATAAAACTGTCCTTTGAGCGACTTCTGCAGACCTGTGATGTGAAACATCAGGTCGTTCAGGCATGTGTTAAACACAGCCACAGATCTGCCACAGCTGGAAGCAAAGCCAGACAACTGATCACGTGTGCCGCAGTCAACGACCACAAAGTAGTCGTTGTGCTGTATGACTGCGGTACAGGCACTGTCGATGCTCAACAGACACATGCCATCCCTCATCAAAAGTTCCTGAAGCTTCTCGTACAAAACAGCCTCTCCGCTAGGTCCAGCAACAATGTACTCGGCAAGTCCTAGTTCAAGGCTCCACTTCCTGTCAAAGACACTGTGCAATTCAACAAGCTGATAAAACTTCTCCTTCTCCCTCAACTTCTTACTCCCCTCAGCAAGAAAAGAGTACAACTTCCTGCCCTCTGACCTGACCTCATCTAAGTCCCTACTGCGCCACGTACACACAGGTGCAACCTTGTGTTTGATAGCAGCCGCAATACTACAAGAGATTGCTGCATTTACATTGAGATCGTTTCCCTGTCTTGGAACACTGCCAGAAACTACAGGTGTGGGTGTAAGTGGATCAGGCCCAAGACAAACACACAACACAGGAGCAACATCAGTCTGACCTTTGACGCTGCGATGGTTGTCTTCCACCTCAGGGGCCGGGGACACAGGAGTCGGGAGCGACGCAGTCGACGCGGGGCACGCTGGGGACGCGTGGGCGGCCGGCACCTGTGGAAAACAAAACGTGTGAATGACTGGCATAGACAACAAATATATAAAGTAGGGCTGTCACTTTAGTGCATTAATTGGATTAATTAATTACACTGCAAATTAACGCATTAAAAAAATTCATTGCGATTAATTTTAGCACACAAACATTTTGATATTAGCCAGCTGGAGGACCCGTACATGGCAGTGGCACATCACTTCACACATGCGCATCTAGTCAAACCAAACAAAGCCCAGGTGACAACAGGAATGGCATATTTTAGACTTTTTATTTAGTATTTATTTATTACTATATTATATTAAGTCTTATTTTATTTTTGAATTTATTTATATATATTTTTACTACATTCCTTAGTGATGCATCAGGCCTGATTGATTTGCTGGATGTCCTCAACCTTTTTCTTATTTTGAATTTGATTTATTAAACACACTTAAAGTGTCATTTAAGTTGCCTGATTGAGCTGAGAATTTTCTGGACAAGTTGCCCCGACTGTGGTTTTATTTAGTCACCAAAAAAAATGTGGATATACAAATTTTCACTTCTTAGTGTATTCATTGGATTAGCCATGCACTACAATTTTATAATATCCTAGAATTCAAATTCTTTATTTGGGTACTTTAAGCAGATATGAGATTAAAATGTGATTAATTAGATTCATTAATTATAAACCATATAAACCCCGTAATTATTAATCAAATTATTATTTTTTTTATCTTCTGACAGCACTAATATAAACACATAAAGTTAAATGCCCATCAACTTTTATTTCAATGCACTATAAAAAAAAACATTCAAATTGTTGTTTATTGCATAAAATTGTAACAGAAAGCATGTGACAGAGTAAGTAAAAAGATCATTGGCTTCTATTTCAATGCTTAAACTTTAAGAAAATATCACATCCAGTCATAAAGAGAAAAATAATTTGCATTTTATTGTTAAGAAAACTAAATACACCAACCTCCTCCTCCACCGTCTCCCGCATGACCGTGGTAGGTGTGCCCCGGGACCTCACACCCACCACACGCGGCTCTGCCTCCACCTAAAAAAACAAAGACATGCATGAATGAGTTGTCTCTAAGCTATTAAACCAACACTTCTTTCAAGATGACATTGCCGTGTATAAAACTGTCTATAAATCAAATATTCCTAAATAAGTCCAAATATTGTTTGGGAAAATAAACAGCTAAAACTTACCTGCCGGACGGACCGACTCCTCTTGGAGACAGCAGCCTTCCTCCGTTCCACAAAGGGCCTCTGATGAAAACAAAAACAGAGGGAATGTTAAAACTTTGCATTGACACATCAGAGTAGTTTGGACTGATTTTAAGAAACAGACAGAAAGCCTATGAGTATTACCTTCTTGCCCTTGGGAACGGCGGTGCACTCGGCACTCGGACCAGGCAGATGAGATGGAGCAACCTTGTCCATCTCATCCAACAGGGCAGGGCTAAACCAGACTGGTGTTAGCGGGATGGTACACTTCTCCACCAACTGTGAAATTAGAGAGCAAAGACAGTTGTTGGAACTCAGCAGCTCTAAAAAATAAAACATTTTTTTCATAAATAAACTTAAATACAAAGTGACCACTATTTATATCATCTATTTTTCTATTATGCAAAGAGTGTAGGCTCGCTTCAGCCCGGTAGCTGATCAGTCCCTGCCAATATGTTTACAGTTTTAAGGAAGATCAGAGCATTACAAACCTGCTTTCCAACCATCCTTTGAGGAACCGCACCAGAGGACACAACCAGCTCCCCTGACGAGTTCCTCTGTAATAAAAGAAAGCATACTTTGTGTTAAGTAAACATTCAACTTCACTGCTCAGGTGATAAACACTTTTTTTTTAAATCTGTCAAAAGAACTGGCAGCATATTACCTTCCTGCCCCGTTGCACTGGCGTCCATTCGAAGGGGTTGACCGGAGGACGCGGTGGAACGACCTCTCCCTTCACGACAACTCGGGTCTTGACGCGTGGGACCGATGGCCTGGGGGGAGCCTGCACAGGGGTGGTCTGTGGCGCTGGCTGCAGTGTCTAATCATGACAAAAAAAGATGATGCTATTAATATAAGCATGGCTAAGATACGATTTCAAAATATATGAAAAATATCAATACTAGTAAAAGAGTACCGCTGAAAATTCTTAGAAAGCATAATTACATAAAATACAATCAACCAGACGAACCTAAAACTTATCTTGCACACATTTCTAAGACAACTTACATCGTAAGCAGCCTGCCACAGAAGGCGAGCAAGCACAGGCATCCCCTCTGTGTCGGACAGGTGAATCTGTGGAAACAGAATTACAATCATTAACAACACTTGCAATGCAACAAACTGTAAGTTTCATGTCCAAATACAAGGTTCTACTTACACCATCTCTGGCCCACAGGTCAGTACTTTCCAGACAGAAAGCGTCAGCTGCTGGAAACCACCTCACACCTAGACGCCCAGTAACGCGATGGTACTCCTGTCGCAGCGCCTCCTGCCACGGAAGATCGGCGGCAAGGCGAGGAGGGAAGTCGAGCACTGCGACCTGAAAAATAGTAACAAAAAGAACATACACGTGTGGATTAATAACAAAGTTTTTACATCTGAACTCAAAGACCATTCAATTAAAAAAATATCTGTATTTCAATGTTAAAAATAGCAAGAAAGCTAGATTTTCACAACAACTGTATCAAAACTTGAAGCTTACGTTGGACCAACGGCTCACGGCAGCCAAGAGCAGCTTGGTGAAGTCTGCACTGGCTGCCTCGATGGTCCTGGAGTACGTGAGGTTGTTGCTGGGCGCCAGAAGGACCACTGCATCAGGCGTACGAGGAACCACAGCGTGGACCAGCTCGGTCCTCTCCTCGTGAGCAGCAGCCCCCGGTGTGGACATGATGCCGAAGGAGAGCGGTCCCTCCGGCATCTCCACGAAACCATCAGCGATGGCTCGCAGGTGGGAGTCACCCACAAGAAGGACGAACTGAAACAGCAGAAAGACAAATTTTTGAGGTTAATTACTGATTAATCAATTAACAGCTGAGATATTTATATACACACAGAAATGGCTCCTCATATTAATCTTACTTTCTTGTCAGGAGACTCCTCGGGAATGACCAACTTGTGCCTTTTCCCAGTAAAGGACGAAATTGGCCATTCCTGCACAGCATGGCGTTGCCCGGTACCCTTGCCTATTGAGAAAAGAAACAAAGATAACATATAATTGAGTACAGCAGTCAAAAGAAATGTAAAAATATTAGTTCGGTGTGTTATTATAAATTCTACTTTATATGAAAAATCAGAAAAGTTTATAATAGTGCTGTCAGACGATTAAAAAAAAATCTAATTACAGGATTTATAATTAATGAATCTAATTAATCACATTTTAATCTCATATCTACTTAAAGTACCCAAATAAAGATTTTGAATTCTAGGATATTATAAAATTGTAGTGCATGACTAATCAAATGAATACACTAAGAAGTGCAGATTTGTAAATCCAAATTCTTATTGGTGACAGAATAAAACCAAAGTCAGGGCAACTTGTCCAGAAAATTCTAAGATCAATCAGGCAACTCAAATTACACTTTAAGTGTGTTTCATAAATCAAATTAAAAATAAGAAAAAGGTCGAGGATATCCAGCAAACCAATCTGGCCTGATGCATTATTAAAGAATCTATTACAAATATAGATAAATAAATTCAAAAATAAAATAAGACCAAATCTTAAATATGCCATTCCTGTTGTCACCTGGGCTTTGTTTGGTTTGACTAGATGCGCATGTGTGAAGTGATGTGCCACTGCCATGTACGGGTCCTCCAGCTGGCTAATATCAAAATGTTTGTGTGCTATGATTAATCGGGATTCATTGTTTAACGCATTAATTTGCAGTGTAATTAATTAATCTAATTAATGCACTAAAGGGACAGCCCTAGTTTATAGTTATTCAACAGTAATAAAAGCTTCAAAAAAAGAGCCCCCAATATAATTGTCCACTTACGCGCTGCAGGGTTCTTGGGCGGCCACATGAGGGTCACGTCTAGCGGCCGTCGCTGTGCCATTAAGCTTAATGGCAGCCTGGGATCGACGGAACGACTTCGGACGAGGCATCTAAAAACACATGAAGAAAAGGGACAAACAAAATGGATCAGTAAGAGCCCTCGAAACATTAATTGCAAGTATTTCCCTTTTTAAATGCATCCATAAAAACACAAAACATCTGCAATCACACAGTTAATAACTAACCTTGCGTTGCACTCTGTCCTGCTACCCAAAAGGTTAAGAGACTGGATGGTCTCCTGTCCGGTGACTGCAGAAAAGAAAATGAAAGGACATAGTTTTACATTTCCCTCTGTTTGGAAGCCAAGTTTACTCGGCACAAAGCTGAAGAACTTCAAAGAGACAAAATGCTTCCACAGACAATGAGACTTTTTAAATTACAAACATAATCTAAATAAGCAATGGTAAATGCACAAATTTACATCACAATGAATTCAGCTCTGCCCCTCTTTGCTGCGTGAAATAAACACTACATGTAGCAAGCAAGAAAAAACATCAACGCGCTACTATAAGTTAGAGCACTCATGGGAATAATCCTATCTTCAACTAGCAGCTACACAGACACTCATACTACACACAAACAGCTTTAGGAAAAACAAATTTACAACACCTAAAGTCATCACGTTCAAAGCCTCATCAATGCATCGTTTTGGTCACGTTGCCGTCGCTCGGTGACGTCACGTCCGCTCGAGTTTCACCGCTATCATATCATATATCATATAATAGGATATATAAGCGGACATTATTCCAGCTGTATCCTTTTCATTCATTTATCAAGCACAAAACACTGCAGCTGCTTTATCTGTCAGTTTACAGTGGTCCGTCTAGGCGGAAATAATGCACTCACTGACATTAGTTCCGCCTAGACGCAACTCATCCGCCCCGTAGTACGGATGAATAACTGTCTATCTAGATACCGTCACACAAACACACACAGCCTTCTGATGCTGCACAGCCAGACACGACATCGCCTGAATGTAGGCGTAATATAAATATCCAGTAGGTCGCGGAGATTTTTAGCGCCGCTCTGCGATGCTAACCGGTGCCGCGCTGTGAATCCCCCTCCCCCTCCACCCCCGCCGAAACCGCCCGACGCCGGCCCAAAACGTTTCATCACTAATCCTTTTTAAATGAACCAACACTCAAATATGCTGTGAAACTTGTAACAAAAGAAGCCATGCTGAATCACTCTTTAAACACATGAAGCCACTTAGCTTTACCACATAGCCTTAGCGTTGTCGCACGAGGCCTGCTAACAGCCTGTATATCAACCACTGAAACCCCAAACATGCACAGACCAGCCGAGAATCACAATGCATGTAGCATAAAGCTAGTTAGCCATGTACTCACCGTGAGTCCGGAGGAGTCCTGCTCTCAAAAAATCGAAGAAAAAGAGAGAGAAGAGAGATAGAAGATAGAACAGAGATGAGGGAAGAAGTAGGAGTATAAAAGATGGAGTAAAGCTCCTTTGAGGATCAGCAAATTCACAGTTTAGCTCAGATTGGGTCGTCTGTCGCAGAAATGCAAACAAACTCGCTCTGGGCAAACAATGAAGGGGAGGCGCCAAAGCACCGCCGCTGCTTATATGTGTTTTCAGCTCTGGATCGGCATTGGTCAATTCAAAACAAAGCCAATCAGGTCACGCTAACAAAATGACGTCGCCCACTGATGCTGCGTCTGACGTAGCGTCGCTTGTCCATAGTTCCTCTGTCCATATTATAGAGCGTTTAGTTTAATTATCTATACATGTAGTGTTATTGTCAATGTGAGTGAGCATATAGCTAATGCTAGCTGGCTATATACAAATAAATACCTCAATTTGATCTTCGCCCGTCACTCGGTGACGTCACGTCCGCTCGAGTTTTTACCGCGATCATATCATATATCATATAATAGGATATATAAGCGGACCTTATTCCAGATGTATCCTTTTCACTCACTCATCAGACACAAAACACTGCAGCTGCTGACCTGCAGCTTCTTCATCTGTCAGTTTGAAGCGCTCCGTCGGAACGAATGTCCTCACTGACATTAGTTCCGCCACATTAGTTCCGCCTACGCATCCGCCCTGTTGTCAGGATGAATGACTCGGTCAGAATTCAAAACAGGCAATCAGGTCACGCCTTGGCTGGTCATCACTGAAAATATTGTAGCGTCAGGGAAGGAGAAACTTGAGAGTTCTCGTGCCAACGATTGATTGAAACTTAACACGGTTACTGTGGGCCGTAACCACGCCAAAATACAGCTCCAGGCAACCTCGCTTTTTGCGTCCTCTCTCTACCGGAGCACCACGCACGCGCACACACACACCTCCAACTCGCTGGCTGTGTCCGAAATGGCATACTAACGTACTACTCATACTAAGTGTGACGTGAAAATGAGTATGTAGTGTGTTCACACTGGATAGTATGAAAAGATTGAGTGTGCGAGAAATACCCGGATGTATACTATATCGGAAAAAATGTTAAGTATGCGAGGTGGGCATACTACTCACACTCAACCGCCCCACAATGCATTGCGAGCCCCATAATGCATTGCGCCATATACGACCGACCGGCATTCAGCTAAAAATCGGCGACTAACAAACTTCCCACTTCCAAAATAAATGCATCTTTTATGATCTCCCTTTAGTTCTTTAACGCTTTTGTAAATAGGCTCTTGTTTTGGAGCCGACCGGAAGTTTCGTCGATAGCATAATAGCGGCATATCGGAATGACCGAAACGTCGAAATGAAATTTGTATCCGTCGTTTATGGCTCAAATGACCACATTTTGGTATTCTACGTGGTGACTTTCTCGCCTAAAATGCTCTCTGAACTTTCAAATGAGGTGAATCAACAGAGATATTTGATAGCCTGGTGTGCTACTGATTTTTATCGTCAGAGGTTTGAAATGCATCATGGGAAACTTAGTAGTATACTACAGTGTGAACGGTTGGCATTCTAATCATACTTATAGTATGTAGTATACAGTATATACACAATGGGTTTGTAGTATGTAGTATGTTAGTATGCCATTTCGGACACAGCCGCTCTCTTGGTGCTGCATTCACCGAACCTCGGAATTCTGAACTACACAACTCATGAATATAACTCAGATAACTGACATAACTCATCTATATAACTCATAAACAATAACACCTTTCACTTTAACAACAAGCCACCCAATCCGTTACAATATGTTATTAAAGTTAGTCAATAAAAATTGCTTATAAATAAGATACACCTTTATTAGTCTCACAGGGGGAAATTCCAGATTTACCATAGCAGCAGGATACAAGAGAAACATTACAAAGATTTACAAATAAAACTATAAGTTATTAGAATAAAATAGAAAATAGCATAAATACAAGTCAATGAAAATAAATGACAGAGCATAAGCCTTTCAGCAATATTAACAATATTTAACTATACGTATATATATATATATACACCTATATATATATATATATATATATATATATATATATATATATATATATATATATATATATATATAAACATATATATATATATATATATATAAATATATATATATATATATATATATAAATATATATATATATATATATATATACACCTATATATATATATATATATATATATATATATATATATATATATATATATAATCAGTGTACATACAGTATTACAGTTAACAGTAATATATTGTGCACTAAAAAATATCAGAGAGGACAAGCAGAGAATTTGAAAAAATAGAACAAAGAAGTCTGAATTTGGAGCTTTTTAGTAAAAGACATACAGATTATTGTGTATGGACTAATTATGTACTGATATAAAATAATATATATACTTTAGATATATCACCTAGACTAAGTAAGACTTAACAAAAATATTACACTATCAATGACATATCTCTGAATGAATAATTAGTTTATGGCTCAGATACTACTGACAACTTAAATTATAAAATATAAACAGGAGCTGCTCCATGCTGTGAAGGGTTACTATAATTATGAAAGGGTTAAACAAATAATAACAAACAACACCAGTTTCTACAGCTGTTTTTCCTTTATTTAGATGCTGATCCTCAAAACATACTTTCTCAACAATTATATAGAAACCAACATAATGTGTTAAGCTCTACATATTCCAAATATTGCATCAGAAATATAAAAAATAAGTTATTGAGCCATTATAGATTTTTTTTACTGACCAACTCTTCTTGGCCCAGCTCTACACTGTTTGAATCATTATCATCGTTCATCTGTATGCGGTAGAGGCCTAACCACATCTATGTTGTGGCTATTAGCTGAGGCAGGTATTGCTGCACATGAAGTGCCTGCGACATAGAAACAGTACCACCCACTGGGTATGAGCTGTGGTTTATATCTCAAAAACCTGCTTGCATGTGGTGGCAGCAACATGAAGCTGTTGCGACATGTGGCGCCAGCATTATTTAGCGGCACCAGCATTTAACAACAGCAGCATTTGGCGGAAGCAATATGCGGCGGTAGCGACAGGGCCCAATGGGCGCGTGGGGGGCGAGGGCCCGATCATCGCCGCTTGCGGCTTTAATTTTTCTTGTTTTTACCAGTGATAATCATATATTTCATTGTCCATGAACAAGTAAGGAATAGTTTATGAAGTTTAGAAAGAAGTTTGGTTATTTGGTTGGGAAGAAATAGCGCTTTAGTAAATGTCCTTCACAACTGACATCTAGCCGATTTTGATACATTTTATGTCTGCACTTAGTTTAGCTGTTTTCTCACTGCTAGAGTCACTCACAAACCATTGTGGTTTCTTTCAGTTATGAATTACTTGTTAATCAGTGTTTTTTGATGCTACAGGTAATAGGCCTAATCAGTTTTTTCAATGTAGTACGTTAGGTCTCACATTTTGTGAGGTTACTTGTGGAGTAGCAACTCAAGTTTTGATTTCCCACCGTAAATTGGATATGGGCATAGACTCCCATTCAATAACTCATCAGGCCAGAAGCAGAGCATCTTATTTTCTACTGACAGAAAATTCCTCAACATTTTTACCAAAACCATTTTTGGGCCAGAAATTAATAGAAAATAGGGCTTAACATGCTAAATTCTGAACCCGTCCTTTAATACACTTGCTTTGTAAAGCTTGAAAAATCCTTTCCAATAAATAATATCTTTTCTGTAGCACGTTTACTATGCAAAGTTATTTCAATAATATACCAATAATAATTGGACACAAGTGGCATGCACCCTACCGTGTTTGTAGTCGTTCTCGTAAATCCATGTGAATGTGCTTTACTTTAGCACCATCTCCATGTGACTGAGGAGTGCTTTTGAAAACGCAAAGGAAAACCTTTCCTTTTCTGGTGACATCATTGTTGTGTAAACAGGGCCTTAGTCAACTAGTGCACTAGTAGACTTCACTTCAATGCCAAAAGTGTCACTAGTAATACTGGTACACTTAAAAATGTTCACTAGTACTACTATTAAGCCTTGTATACTAATAAAAAGGTGGGGAAAAGCAAATCCAGGCTTCTCATTGGCTTTTTTTTTAAATATTACACCCAAACAGTGTGCTGAATTTGGTTAGAATCCCTCCTGCTTCATTTAAATTATGTCTACTAGTACTACAAGTGAATCTTTTGTCTTTATAGTACTTCAAGTAAAGACTTAAAAAGGTCATGATATTGTATTTCGAGGTCTATCAGGGTAAGAACGCATTCATGAGCCAAATACTGGGAGTTAAATTTGCAGCTTTCTTACAGAGCTTGTGTGCTTTGATAAACTTATTTACTTTTTTTTTTAAATCAAATTGAATGTTTTCATGACTTAATATCACTGTAAAGATATAACTTGCTAATTTTTTTAATCTTCTAAATTCAGTGCTGTTTCCACACGAAAATTGTCCTGTTGTCCTCCTCAGTGGACATGCTGTAAAATTAAAAATAAAAATATATTTAAAAAAATCAAAATGGTAAGGTGTTTGTTTAGGTCCAAATAGATAGAAAATCACACAAAAAAAGAAATTGTAAGACACTTTTTTTCTCCGGTTCTCAGGAGGCTATAATTGAGAGAGTCCTGGATGATTCTCCATCAGGCAGCGTTTTAAATGTGGTGTTGAGAGGACCATCCTTAGCAAATGACGTGCAGGCTGTCTTAAATGTGGATGATGACTACAACATAGATTTGTTTTTAGACCAAATTTCAAGTGTTATACAGAGTAATGACACATCACTGACAGATGATGATTTAGAATTTATAGTTTCTGTCGCAGAGGGAAGAAGTGGTGGTAGTAATCGTCTGAAGCTGGGTAAAGTCTTCTATGATGAGATTCTGGCCAAAAAAGGTAAACACTTGTTTATCCCCAACAATGGTAGTGGAAACAATCTTTGTTTCTCTCTGTGTCTTGCACATTATGTGAATCCCATGATGTCTCCTGATGAAAAATTGGGGTATGCAAAACAATTACACCTCACAGTAGGCTTTGACCACATGCACAAAGTCTCACTCTCAGATATAGGTAAATTTGAGAGACACATGGACGTCAAAATAATAGTGTTTCATCACACTTCAGAGCGTAAGCACCTACAGTGTTTTGAGACACATGACAACCCACATCCTAGAACAATCTGGCTCTATCTCCATGATGACCACTATCTTTTGATTGAGAATGCAAAAGGATTTTTTGGTGCTTCATATGTGTGCTCTTATTGCTATAACACATATGTATGGAAGCGTATTGCTGCCAATACTATAATGAAAATGCAAACATGAAAATGAAAATGCAATACACTAAATGCATTTTCAATTCAAGATTGAAGGTGCATTATTTGCGTCAAAATGAAAATTAAATGTCAAATATACCATTAGCATTTTCATTTTCATCTACAAGACTGCAAACTGTGTGACATAATTCAAATGTAAATGAAAAAGGGTGTTTGCATTTTCATTTTCAAGAAATGGTCCAGTATATTCATGACATAATTCAAATGAAAATGCAAACATGAAAATGAAAATGCAATACTGACTTAACATTTACATTTCAAGATCAAAGGTGCATTATTTGAGTCAAAATGAAAATTAAATGTCAAATATACCATTATCATTTTCATTTTCATCCTCAAGACTGCAAACTGTGTGACATAATTCAAATTTAAATGAAAAAGGGTGTTTGCATTTTCATTTTCAAGAAATGGTCCAGTCAATACATGACATAATTCAAATGAAAATGCAAACATGAAAATGAAAATGCAATACTGACTTTTCATTAACATTTCAGGATCAATGGTGCATTATTTGAGTCAGAATGAAAATTAAATGTCAAATATACCATTAGCATTTTCATTTTCATCTTCAAGACTGCAAACTGTGTGACATAATTCAAATTTAAATGAAAAAGGGTGTTTGCATTTTCATTTTCAAGAAATGGTCCAGTCAATACATGACATAATTCAAATGAAAATGCAAACATGAAAATGAAAATGCAATACTGACTTTTCATTAACATTTCAGGATCAATGGTGCATTATTTGAGTCAGAATGAAAATTAAATGTCAAATATACCATTAGCATTTTCATTTTCATCTTCAAGACTGCAAACTGTGTGACATAATTCAAATTTAAATGAAAAAGGGTGTTTGCATTTTCATTTTCAAGAAATGGTCCAGTCAATACATGACATAATTCAAATGAAAATGCAAACATGAAAATGAAAATGCAATACTGACGTAACATTTACATTTCAGGGTCAAAGGTGCGTTAAGTGTGACAAAACTCTAATGAAAATTCAAATGACTCCTTGGTTGTACATCATACTCAACACTAGGTGGCAGTGTGTACATACGGCACTGTCATCAATCCAACAAGTAGCCTACCAAAAGAGGAGAAAAGGAAGCGCCATGTTCTACCGCGAGCGGAAAGAGGACAGGCAGAGAGATGGCAAGTCAGCAACAAAATATGTCATACTTGGGCAGAATCAAACTTTTCCATTTGAGGAATTGGCTCTTTTGGTAGAGCAGAATGAAATCCCCAAATCAGATGTCCAGGACCGGGTGTCAATGCTGATTGAAAACTTGGCAGAATACTCTGCTATCACCTGCGTGAAGCTGGCCCCCCCCCACCGCATAAAATTTCGAAATTGTCAATTTCGTTAGTGCTTCGTTTGTGCTGGTTTGTGCTGTAAGATTGGCGTTTGTGCTGCTATGTTTTTTAAGTTATTACATATTACTTTATAGGTCATCCAGAGTTCACCCAGCCCCCATTTCCTCCAAACGGACCCGAAATGGTGCCGTTTGTTAGTGCTTCGTCACAAACCGCTGTTACGGTTTTATAGACGTTATGCACTTTATTTTCCAACGATGACGTCACGACCGGAAATGCTCTCGTGTTGCTGCTCTTCATTTGTTTTGGCTGCGCTCACACAAGGATCGTCTCGCGCGGCCACGCCGAGTGGATCGCTCATCTGGATTTTAATTCCATGTACCTTTGTATGTTTCTGTGCATTTTTCATACTCAGAGCACCTGGGGTAGCACGTAAAAAAACTTTTTAACGACGGCCAAACAGCATGAATATTGTCCCGTATTTCGAAACATTATTATTGAATATGACACGGAGGTGAAACAAAACAGTCAAATCAACTAATAAAGACCTTCACATTTAAAGCTGTTCGTCCAAAAAGTTTTTAACATATTACTTCTTTCAGTCCGGTCAAATATCAATGAGAGCTCTGATATTTTTCTCATTTCTGATCAAATAACCAAACCTGTGATAGGTGACAAAAATCTCACACAGGATTCTTGTCTCTGGTGTCTGAATGTCATCCTGGAGATTTTCAGTAGATTTTACCGAACAGTTTCTAAGTCGTTTATATGGTTGAAAGGATCTGTGATAGATGACAAGGGTAACTGGATTCTAGCTCCCCCGCTCTCTTGACAGTTGTCTCTGAACTTTTTAACAGCATTAACGTTATAGGTTTTTTTTAATCATTATTTTAGGAGTAATCTGTTCAAATTGGATTGAGATGCCTGATTATTTTAGTCATGTTTCATAATTAATCTCCAGGATGACAGTCTGGGACCACCTATCATCGATTTTATTTTATAATGAAATATGACTTATATATGAAAGCATGGCAATTTGATTTGATTAAATACTAACAAAAAAATTATATATATATATATATATATATATATATATATATATATATATATATATATGTATATATATATATACACAGTGAAATTTATTCAAAAGTTCCAGGACGACAGTCAAGGTGCATGGGAAAAACAATCCAGACCTTTATCACAGATTAAAATAATAGTAAACATGAAAAATTTGATCAGAATTAACCTTTAACTACTTACAAACTGTTAGTATATATATATATATATATATATATATATATATATATATATATATATATATATATATATATACATATATATATATATATATATATATATATATACATATATATATATATATATACACACACATATATATATATATATACATATATATATATATATATATATATATATATACATATATATATACATATACATAATATACATATATATACATATATATACATATATACATATATATACATATATACATATATACATATATATATACATATATATACATACATATATATATACATACATATATATATATATATATATATATATATATATATATATATATATATATATATATATATACATATATATATGAGAAATAGAATATACATTTATGAAATACATAGATATAGATGCTTTTATGTCTTATTCTCTGCAGTTGAGCTGGTAGTAAAGGGTTAATATTGAAGCATCAGTGTTAGATCAGCATGTTAAATGTACCACAAAGAATATTACAAACACACCACCATTAATATTAATTTTATTTTATTTAAAGACATTAGTGCTGCATTTCCCCAGCCTCCAAACCCCAGGCTGCACTGTAAGCTTAGTGCCACTCCTGCCGATGTTCTTCGATGGGGAGAGTGACCTGCGGCCAGACTTCACCTCACCAGGGAGTCCTTTGGGGGTCTGATGGTTCCCCTCGGCACCCAAAGGGACCATCAGCAGAGGACCGACTTCAACCGGGTGCAGGTTTCACCTGGTTGGCTGGATCAGCAGCATTCAGAAAGGTTGTTGGCAGCATTGATGTGTGGGTGAAGCCATCAGCTCAGCATGCAGCATGTTACCTGCTCATTAAATTTTTTTAATCAGTTCAGTTTCAGGCTGTGTGTGATCACAAAATTTCAGGACATTTTTGTGGGCTTTCCAGGTCAGCACAACAAGAGGGTGCTGAAGCACAGCCCCATTTACCTCCAGCAGAAGTATCCTCTGCCAGTCTTCTGCATCCTTGGTGATGGTGGCTACCCCTGCCTCAAGCAGTGCCCTCATCACCCCCCACGGACAGCCTCTCCAAAACCAGCGATTTAATGGTCACCTGTCCAGAGCCAGATGTGTGGTGGAGAGAGCTTTTGGTACCCCAAAGACCAGGTGGAGGTCCATCTTTGGTTTTGGGGCACTTTGGGTCCTGTGCAGGAAGGACAGCACAGTACAGAAAAACAGAATTATGTAATTATGACTGTACACTCACATCATACAGAATCCACTTGTTGATCACATCACAGCAAACCAAAGTTTACCCATGTTTTTTACTGACAAGGACTGGGGTGAATTTCCCCTCCAGCCCCCTTTCTGCAATGAACCCCCTACAGGAGTTTATACAAAAAGTTAAATACAAACCATCACAATCGTGTTGTATGATAACCTGAGCTGTCACTTACTCCTAGCAGGTAACTGTGGCATTATGCCTCCCCGTGAACAGGCAGCAACCCTCCAGGCTATCAGGCCCCTGGTTTACTCATCCGTCCCTAGAAAGAGCAAAACATTTAACCTTACAGATAAGACATCGAAGGGGAAACATGACGGTAATGACGTGATATGCTACAGATTAACCTCCGTGGCGGATACTGGCTTTATTCACAGGCTATCTGCCAAGCTAAAGGTAGCTAATAGCTGCCGTGTCTAACTAGTTTTTATGACCGATAGAGCTCTCCCCACACTTCTAACATCAGTATCCTCTACAGCGAAGGCGAACATTAATCCCATATTAACAACATCACAAACAGCGGTGTAGAGTCACAGGTATGGGTGTTTTACTGATACCTGTATTTTACAGGTATCAGTGCAGCTGACTGAGGCAGCCGAGAGCTACGAGGGGCGCCGCGACAATTAAAATACACCAATAAACAGAGATGTCCGAGTGGTGCTTCTTATCATATAGTCCCTGTGCAGGATATAGCCCGCTGGTTAATTTTATTTACTCGATTATTCAGGGTAATGCTCGGACCTCGGCAACTGTTAGCCCAACTAGCGTTAGCATTCGAGATAGCTGCTAGTCCAACTAGCGTTAGCATAACTGATAGCCGACCATTCGTGGCACAAAACAAACAAGAAAAACAAAGAACACAAAAAATGCACTCAAAAGGACAACAGCGTATGGTGCTTGGTGTAAAAAACACGTGTTTATAACTTACATTTGTGCAGCGCAGTCACATCCTCTGTAGTCAGCGCAGAGCCACAGCTCACCGCTGCCATAAATGCATATACTGTTTTTCATTTTGACGCAGTATACTCAAAATTTTGAGTATTTGAGTATGGAAGTATGCGATTTGAGACACAGTATCAGACATCTGATTTGGCGATTTCATTCTGCTCTACCAAAAGAGCCAGTTCCTCAATGGAAAGTTTAATTCTGCCCAAGTATGACATATTTGTAGGCTACTTGTTGGATTGATGACAGTGCCGTATGTACACACTGCCACCTAGTGTTGAGTATGATGTACAACCAAGGAGTCATTTGAATTTTCATTAGAGTTTTGTCACACTTAACGCACCTTTGACCCTGAAATGTAAATGTTACGTCAGTATTGCATTTTCATTTTCATGTTTGCATTTTCATTTGAATTATGTCATGTATTGACTGGACCATTTCTTGAAAATGAAAATGCAAACACCCTTTTTCATTTAAATTTGAATTATGTCACACAGTTTGCAGTCTTGAAGATGAAAATGAAAATGCTAATGGTATATTTGACATTTAATTTTCATTCTGACTCAAATAATGCACCATTGATCCTGAAATGTTAATGAAAAGTCAGTATTGCATTTTCATTTTCATGTTTGCATTTTCATTTGAATTATGTCATGTATTGACTGGACCATTTCTTGAAAATGAAAATGCAAACACCCTTTTTCATTTAAATTTGAATTATGTCACACAGTTTGCAGTCTTGAGGATGAAAATGAAAATGATAATGGTATATTTGACATTTAATTTTCATTTTGACTCAAATAATGCACCTTTGATCTTGAAATGTAAATGTTAAAGGATAACTTCGGTTCCTGCAGCTTTTACATTGTTTATAGAATGAAGAACAACAATATACTCACCCAGAAGGCTTTCCTGATGCAAACGGTGCTTCGGGAGATATTTAGATCCAAAATCGAGCAGCGGACACCGATATAATGTAGCCTGTAGGGCATAGATCGCCGCTCCTAAAAACTGCATTAATCGTCCAAAAACTCATGTTTTTCACTAATATTCCATCATGATTCGCGCCGAATGGACGGCCATTGCAGCCTGTGTCTCTCCACACAGCGCTGTGTGGCTGAACCAACGAGTTTGTTTACATGCTCTTCGCGCATGCGCAGTGCGGCTCATTGTTTCAGGGCAGCTACAAATCGACTTTCTTCTTCCAGTTTTGTGCAAAATGGACGAATATCTATGGGATGAAGATGTTGTGGAGGAGGACTTTGAATATGATGGGTGTCCTTACAGTTTGGAGCCACAGTATACAGATAAGGAGCTCTTAGAAATGAAGAAGTGATCGCAACGCTCCGGAGAGTACTGCGCATGCGCAGAGGTACCCGGTCTTCTTCGTCAGTTCAGAGGTTAGTTCAGCCACACAGCGCTGTGTGGAGAGACACAGGCTGCAATGGCCGTCCATTCAGCGCGAATCATGATGGAATATTAGTGAAAAACATGAGTTTTTGGACGATTAATGCAGTTTTTAGGAGCGGCGATCTATGCCCTACAGGCTATATTATATCGGTGTCCGCTGCTCGATTTTGGATCTAAATATCTCCCGAAGCACCGTTTGCATCAGGAAAGCCTTCTGGGTGAGTATATTGTTGTTCTTCATTCTAGAAACAATGTAAAAGCTGCAGGAACCTTATCCTTAAGTCAGTATTGCATTTTCATTTTCATGTTTGCATTTTCATTTGAATTATGTCATGAATATACTGGACCATTTCTTGAAAATGAAAATGCAAACACCCTTTTTCATTTACATTTGAATTATGTCACACAGTTTGCAGTCTTGTAGATGAAAATGAAAATGCTAATGGTATATTTGACATTTAATTTTCATTTTGACGCAAATAATGCACCTTCAATCTTGAATTGAAAATGCATTTAGTGTATTGCATTTTCATTTTCATGTTTGCATTTTCATTATAGTAGCAGCAATACGCTTCCATATTCCTGCACCTGCATTCTGTTTTGTGAAAATGAACCTCAGACCATAGTTAATAACTTCAGGGGTTATATGAGGTTAACATAAGATCAACTCAGAGTGATTCAAACCAAAGTTATACCTGTGGAATAAAAATAAATGATTGAATGATTAATTTTACCATTACAATTCCCTCCTCTTGATAATTCTTAATCATCTAATCAACCTAAGCAAAAATTAATCATACTCACCAAATATATGCATGCGAATAACGTTAAACTGTAAATTGTAAGAAAAATAAACTGTAAAATGCTGTGTTGTTAGAAATAAAAATCAGTGACTATAGTTATGTAAGTGTGCAATTCTACAAACTAAGAAAATAATGTGTTAAAGAAATAAAAGCAATGCAATGAACACTTTGTCTTAGTGAAAATCATCTGTCAGTTTCAAACACATCACCCTGAACCAGTTTAAAATGTGTCATCATTTAGACATAATGAGAAAACACCTAGTAGTAGTAGTAGTCAAAGTCGTCATTGTCCGAACTGTCTGTCAGTCCGCTGACAGATGTAGAGTCGTCAGATATGTTCAGTTGGCAGTTCACATCAATAGAAGTCAGAGTTGCAAAACCTTGTCCCATCTCTATTTTGGTCAGTGTTGCTTCAATCAGTTTGAGGATCAGACCTCTCAGGCACAGAATTACACAACACCCACAAGTCAATAAAATTGCAGCAGCAATGCAAACAGAGGTGAACAGAGAGAGAAACAGAGTTTTCCATTTGCCAAACCAGCCAATTAGAAAAGGGGTTATCAACACCACAGTTTTCAGCCAGTTCAGTGCTTAAGGACTTCAGACCATCCAATGCTTTTGTGATAGAGCCGTCTGGAGATGTATTGTTAGGGATGTACGTACAACACGTCATGCGAACATATAACACACGCCCCCTTTCTCAGCTAGCAGCATGTCTAAAGCCATTTGGTTTTGCCAGGCCATAAGACTGGTCTTGTCAAGTTGCTCATGTAGACCAGAAACTGTGTCACGTGTGTAATTTACAAAACAAGCCTGATTGTTGAATATGTAACATCCATTCTGTGTTCTTACTGATAGTTGACCACCAAAAAAAGATAGACTCAAAGCCAGCTGCGATCTGATCACGGGCCTTAAATTCATTTGGAACACCCCTGTGCACTCCAATAGCATCTATGTAGACATTTGAGTCAAAAGACCCAGCTGGGGTGCTCTGTGAGCCCTGTGGTGTGAGCTGTGGTCAGTTGAATGTGGATGTGTAAGTTGAGAAACAGATGTTGGCAAAACATAGAATGGCATTATCAGTTGTGCTAGGGCACATCTACCCGTCCAATTTGTAGGTAGCAGTGAGAACAATTTGTCTGAGCCGCAAGCCCACCAGAGATCTGCTCGTGCTGTTGTGTGGAAATTTGCTGAGCCGTGATTAGGGTGATCGGGATCTACCTTGATTCTGAAGGCTTTGTCACACATGTTTCTTGACATAAATCCAACTGGGACACCATCTGCTTGTTTTCTTTCAATGCATGTGTAATTACCTGCTGTGGACACAAAAGGAGGCAGAGAAGTGGGTGGGTCCATGGCTGGATAAGCATAATGCAGCCAAAGACATTCAGGTGATTGTGGAGGTGCTGTGTCCAAAAATAACCTCATTACACAGTTTATAACAGTCAGATTGTTAGGATTAAACAGAGGACTTGGTGTGGCACCTAGCACAGGTCTTGACAGGGAACAGACTAGACAATCAGATTTTTGTAGGGACTTGGCAGTGTACTGCATCCAATCCAGCCAAATATTGGATTCCCCAAATCCTGTTTCAAAGGTGAATGTCTGTCGTAGTGATGTCACGTTTAAGAAATTTACTGGCTTGGCCTGGAGTGATGCAGAAGGCCGTGGTGGAAAAATCGTTCTTGGTGTCACAACGTTAATGTAGAAGTGTGCTAATGGATCTGGACCTGATGCATAAGCTCCCAGAACATACACACCTGAGTCGGATACCTTTGGAGTTTTCAGCGTCAGGATCAGAGGACTTCAGTAACCCACAGGACAGTTATGGCTATGTGGTGTTTGAATGATGGACAGACGTGGTTTTAAGTCAGCATTAGGATTGTAGCCCCAATCAGTTGCCGATGTTGTTGCAATGACCAAATTCCAATTGTCACAATTACAGCCTTTGTCAAATATAGTCGAACAGTGCACAGTAGTAACACACACATATTTGTCAGACGATGCATAACTATGGTCATAACCTGAACATGGAGCAATAGAGCAAAAATCAAATTGTAGGGATGCAGTTTGTCCTTCTACAAAAGTCATAGTCACCATGTCAGAAGTTGGTCCGGTCTGCTGGTCTGTGTGTCGTTTTTGTCTGGGTTGAGCCGTTGGCATGATGTTCGTGGATGTGGTAGAATTGTCAAATGAAGTAGGGATGTCAGTTAGAGTGGTAGTGTTGGTCATGTTGTCAGTCTGTTCAGGTCCCCGTTGCGATGATGACTTTGCTGGAATTTCTGAAAGAAGAATCACAAGGACAAGCAACAAACTGATAATACCAATTACACATCTTGTTCCTCGGAGGTCACACAAGCCTGGGTGGCGCATTGGATGCCATGGCCGTCGGCGCCATGGCGGTGTGTGATCCATCGTTCTGTCGTGAACCTTACCTACGACAGCAGTTGGTTCTTCTGTATTTCTGCTCCTCTATGACCTATAGCCCTGGGTGAGAGGTTACAAGCACGTCACCCTTTGTCAAGTCGACAATCTGAAGCTAACAGTGTGTGTCAATGCATTTATGTCGTGTTGTCAGTGTTTATGTCTACAGGGGGAAGAGTTTGTCCATCAGTTCTGTTCACTCCTCACCCGGGATGAAAAACTATGTGTGCCTAGTGTTCAGCAGCTTCTGCTCCTTGTTTGTCCTTGGAGGATGACTTGTGTTCAGCAGCTGTCACCCCCTGTGAGTCCTCAGGGGTTGGCACGTGTCTGCAGTGGCTGGCGTGGACCCAGGTAGCACGCTCTGCTACCTTTACTGCAGTGTGAGTTGTCAGTAGCACCTGATATGGACCCAACCAGCGATGATGTCGCCAGGACTTTCTCCTGAAGTTTTTTACCATCACGAAGTCGCCTGGTTTTATGTTGTGTAGCTCCTGACTGGCTGGTTTAGGCTGTGCATCAGCAACCTGAGTTCGGATGTCAGACAAAAGTTTTGTTAATGCAATACAGTGTGTTATCACCTGATCCTCGCACAGCGTGGTGTCTGGTGGAGGTCTGCGAGGTCCCATTCCAATGTTCAGTGGTGCTGCAAACAGAGTTTCAAGAGGTGATAAGTTAAGTCGCTTGCGCACTCTCATTCTCATGTACATCAGCACAATAGGCAGGGCTTTGGGCCATGACAGGCCGGTGGTTTCACATGTTTTTGCCAATTTGTTTTTCAAAATAGCATTCTGACGTTCAATACTGCCACCTGCCTGCGGATAATATCCGCAATGTGTCTTTAAGTCAAACCCCAAATATTCAGAAACCTGCTTTATGGCATCGATGACGAAATGAGAGCCATTGTCTGAGGAGATTTTTTCTGGTATGCCCCATCTTGGAATGATTTCTGAAATGAGAGCTTTGGCTACCACTGCAGCTGTGGCATGTTTTGCAGGAAATACTTCAACCCATTTAGAAAACATGTCTACCATAGTGAGACAGTATTTCTTACCTTCACTTGGGTGAAGTTCAATGAAGTCAAGCATCAAATGCTGGAATGGTCTCGTAGTCACTGGATGAGCAGCAGGTTGAGTGAGTGAGACTGCTCTGCCTGAGTTATTTTTAGCACACACCATGCATCTGTTACAGTAGTCTGCTGCGACTGTAGAAAAGCCTTTTGTAAACCAGTGTGATTGGACAGCTGTACACATCCCTCCTCTTGATACATGGTCCAAACCATGTGTCAATTTAGCAAAACAAGGGAACAGTTTCTTAGGTAAACAGGGCTTACCATCCGGTCCGTACCACTCACCATCACGCACGACACAGCCGTGCTGAGCCTGATTTTCTCTCTTCTGGCGAGGAGAGGCTGCAGAGATCAGAAAGGGAAGCAACAGGTTGTGACAGCATGTGATGTGAAGTGTGGGGCACAGGCCGGAGCGAGGCGGACTTCGCAGCAGCATCAGCTCTCGCATTGCCTGCAGAAACCGGATCAGAAGAGGAAGTGTGAGCAGCACATTTGCAAACAGCAATCTGCTTAGGAAGCAAAATTGCCTCTAACAAAGCAGAAACTTTGTCATGGTGCAAAATGGGCTTACCATCTGACTTGAGAAAGCGTCTATGTCTCCACAGAGCTCCAAAATCGTGAACAACACCAAAAGCATACCTGGAATCAGTGTAAATGGTAACAGATTTTCCCGCTGCCAATTTGCATTCTTCAGTCAGTGCCACGAGCTCAGCTGCCTGTGCAGAGAAATGAGAGGGTAGAGAAGAGCTGTGAATTACTGTGTGATCATCAACCACAGCAAAACCAGCATGACAACTTCCTGTTTCAGGATCATGTGAGGCTGATCCATCCACGTAGAAGATAAGATCAGGATTTTCAAGCGGAGTGTCACGGAGGTCAGGTCTCGGAGAACAGGACAGGGAGACTTCAGTCTCACAGCAGTGTGGTGTTCCATCTGTAGGTAGAGGCAGGAGAGTAGCAGGGTTAAGAGTAGTACATCTTTTAACCTTAACATGAGGTAGATCTAGCAGTGTAGTGTGATATCTTAACCATTGAGCTGCTGATAAGTGAGAAGTTTTCTGCTCTGCCAGTAAGTTAGAAACAGCATGAGGGACCAGAAGTGTGAGATCACTGAAACCAACAAAGTCCTTGAAGCTAAAACAGCTTTTCTGCTGCAGCCACAGCCCTCAGACAGTGAGGGAGGGCTCTGGCAACAGGATCCAAGAGCATGAAAAATAGGCAACAGGTCTTAAATCTGTGCCATGTTTTTGTAATAACACACTGGTCATGGAGCCACTTTTTTCATCAACACACTGAACAAAAGGTTTGTCAGGGTCAGGAACGCCCAAAACTGGGGGGCTCTGCAAAGCTTTTTTCAAACTGAGAAATGATTCTTCAGCCTCTGTAGTCCATGTAATGTGATGAGATGATGCAAGACCTTTTGCATGAGTGATGTCACGGAGAGGGCGTTCAAGCATGGAGAAATTGAGAATGAAATGTCTGCAATAAGAACACATTCCCAAAAAGACATGGCTTGTTTCTTAGTAACAGGCTTAGGCACATTTGTTATGGCAGTAATACGTGTAGGAGACAAGGATTTACCATCAGGGGTCAGGACATGACCCAAGAATGTGACTTTCTGACTCACAAATTGTAGTTTTGACAGAGAAGCCTTGTGCCCTTCTTGTGCCAGGTGTTTGAGAAGTGAAATGGTGTCACGTTCACACTGCTCTTTTGTAGGAGCTGCTATCAGCAGATCATCCACATACTGCAGCAAAGCTATGTTCTCTGTAAGAGACAAAGAAGAAAGACTCCGAGAAAGTGCTTCACAGAACATAGTAGGGCTGCATGTCAAACCTTGACACAAGCGAGTCCAGGTGTAGCGTTTTCCCTCAAAAAGGAACGCAAACCAAAATTGAGAGTCTGGATGGACTGGAACTGAAAAGAAAGCATTGGAGAGGTCAATTACAGAGAACCACTGAGAACCAACAGGTATTTGTGACATGATGGTGTACGGATTTGGCACATTTGGCACAGGGGCATCAATGGCAGCATTCACAGCCTGTAGGTCCTGTACAAAGCGCCACTCGTCTGGCTGACCTTTAGGGCGTATCTTTTTTACAGGAAAGATGGGTGTTTGAACTGGAGAAGTATCACATGGCACAATAATGCCTGCGGCCAAAAGTGAGTCAAACACCGGTTTGATGCCTTCTGCAGCTTCTTTCTTCAGGGGATACTGGCGAACTGCAGGACGATAAGAAGATTTTGCAACAATTTTCACAGGTTCACAGTTGTTAATCAAACCAACATCATATTTGGTTTTTGCCCACAGATGATCTTGGACCAAAAGTGGAGAAATGTCAGTGGCTGTTGTCAAAGACATACACATTGAACAGCTGTCATGGTTATCAATCAGATAAACAGAGCGTAAACAATGTATTTTGCCTGTAATGGGCTTGTATGCACCCAGAGAGGGTGAGAAGCAGGCTGTGGAGTCTGCAGTCTCACACCAGTCTCGGGCCTGTGTGCAGGCCAGAGTGAATGTGCCTAAATCACGCCACTGTCTGTGTTTGGCCTTGGAGACAGATATGTGTGGAGAAGAATGTGACACATTAAACAGTTTGTGTTGTTTGTCTGACAGTGACACAGAGATTGCACAGTCTGTATCATTCCAGAACAGAGTGTGTGTCAAAATACTGTCATTTAAGTCCAGATCATGGAGAAACTTCTCTGCATAAACATCATCTGGACCCAAACTGACATGTGCGGTGCAGTGTAGATGCTCAGGTTTCATGCAGTCAGAGTCAGGATTTAACACAGCCGCAGCTTCAGTCAAAATCTGTTGAGACATTATAAAATCCAGCCACCACTGATAAATGTACAGAGGGGCAGCAGCACTGAATTTTATCATGCTCGTGTCTGGGTCAGCTCTTGATATTTTTAAACCATCATGCGTTGAGGTTATAACAATACCAAGCGTGCACATCAAATCACGACCTATCAGGTTGATAGGGCAAAGGTCGGACACCAAAAATGAGTGTTTTGTCTGAACTTTTTCATTAGCAGTAGACCAGGTACACGATAATGGAACAGAAAACATCTCTTTAACTGTCTGACCACAGGCAGAAATAGACCATGTACATCTACCACTGAGTTTTGGAGATAATTCAGCTGATCTAATCAGAGAATTTGTTGCTCCTGAGTCAACCATAAAGGTCATAGGCACATTATCAACAGTACAGGTAATAGTTGGCATTTGCTGATAAGGGCTTAGATGATACATTGAATAAGTTTCTGGTGGTGTTGTCTGTTCCTGTTCTAACCTGTCAATTGTCTCATTAATCATAGAAAGCAGTGTATCAGTGCAAAGCATTTCTTCATTGCAAAAAGCATGTGTGTGTGTCTGTGCCTGTGGTACCTTCCCACGCTTTTCAGTTGGAAGTCAGTCTGAAAGAGACTTTGCCTGGTCAGCTTGTTTTTCTTTGGGCAATCGTTGATCCAGTGACCGATTTCTTTGCAGTAAACACATTTGTTTGGGTCGTAATTTTCTTGGGTTTGCCCTTGTTTTTGCTCCTTTTCATTGCTTTTGTCTGCTCCTTTGTCTCCGTTCTTGCCTTTTCCTCCTCGTCCTTTTTTGGGTCCGCGAGCATCACGCTTCACCAGGGACAGGTTTGCCATGTGTGCGGCGTCTTCACGGATTTTTTTGTGATCATCCAGTGCTTGTTTTTCCTGTAGTTCAGCGTGTAGGGCATGTTTGAGGATGTTTTTCATCCGTTTGACTCCCCATGGCCCAATGATGCTTTTCTGCACGGCTTCGGACAAAGAGCTGCGGAGGCCTGAAACAAAATACCCCTTCAGGTTGTCCTCGAAAGGGGTCTCTGCTCCGTCAAAAGAGTCGGGTCTGTCGTGACCAACATACAGCTCACACACATCCATCAGCCTGTAATAGTAGTCTTTTACATTTTCGTCTTCTCTCTGACAGCACTCACGGATCTTGATTGTGTTTATTTTGCGTGGAAATTTATCCTTCATCGCCGTTACCAGAGTTGTCACCCACTTTTCCCAGGCCCCATCATCATCCCAGTTTGCCGTTTTAGCCCACACATCTCCCTTCAGATCCCCCTGGAGCTTCATGTAAGTGTCGCTGTCAACGGTCATTTTCACCAGACGGTGGACCTCAGTTGAAGTTGGTCTCCAGGCTTTGCAGAAGGACAGCAGCGCGTTTCCGTATTTTTCTCCTCCTACAGAAAAGGGGGGCAGTTCTCGCGATGCTACCAGCATGTCAGTGTTGGACCACGGACGGAGCATTAAGGCCGGGTCACCGTTTGGCCCCGGATACTCCACCATGGGCATTGAATATGACTGTTGAGCATAGGCGTATCCAGACCGTGTGTGTGGTGGGCTAAACGCACCGCTGGGGAACCCTGCGTCGCTGTGCCGTCGCTGTGGGGGCAGTTGTGGAGGGGTCATCGCTGAGAGGGCAGGCTGTACAGAGACGGAAGCTGCAGGCAGAGGCTGTGGAGGGCTGATAGCTGCAGGGAGGGGCTGAGCAGAGGCGGCTGTTGGGAGGGAGTGAGGCTGCGGAGGGCTGAGCGGCGGTGACAGAGACTGGGGAGGACTGGGTGGTGCGGGGATGTCCTCGGGTATTTGCTGAGCAGATACAGCAGGGGGCTGAGGCTGCAGGGCGACCTGTCTCCCCACGGGGATTGGAACCACATCATCATAACGTGGCAGGAGCGAGTGGCTTCTTTCCGGGATTTCCTAAAGAGTTGGATAAAGAGAGGTTTTAGGTGGAGCAGAGGGGGAAAGTGTGTGTGTGTGGTGTAAAGCAGTTATTCCACCTGTTGTGGCATTCACACTCCTTTCTCCATCCTTTCTCACACCACAATCATCATACTTTGGCAGTTTTTTTGTCATTCTTTTGCTTTCTCTACGTTCAGCTTCTTGTTTCCACATGTTTAAACTCGCTCTGTGACCATCTATCATGTCTAAATCTGTTGTTTTGACCGTTTTCTTTGACCTGATTTGTTTTTCATGTTCAGCAAGCCTTTGCTCAAGTTTAGTCAACTGATTTAGGCTAAAACTGCCTTCATCAGGAAAACCCATACAATCAGTCCATACGTGAAAATAGGGTATCCACCCATCACCATATTTTTCTTTCATTGTTCTGCAGCAGTGTGATTCTGGACATGGCCTTGTTTCTTTACTCTGTTTTGAACCCATTTTATCAGATGCTCAGTTCTAACCAGACCAGGTCAGACACAAAAGGCTTGCCCAGTAATTTCAGTGCTTAGAAATTACTCAGATTAGAACTAGTGCTTAAGTTCTAAGTTTTATTTCAGTACTTAGAAATAAAAATGGACTTGCTGACAATTTCAGTACTTAGAAATTGTGTTTTCAGATCAGACACAGTTCAGTAATCTCAGTGCTTAGAAATTACTCAGAATAGAACTAGTGCTTAAGTTCTACAAGAACAGTTTATTTCAGTGCTTAGAAATAAATACGTGTCCGATGTTTCACTTCAGTGCTTAGAAGTGAAAAAAACAGGCGTGTCTGAGGTTTTATTTCAGTGCTTAGAAATAAAAATGTCTGGTTAAAACAAAAGCCAGAAGTCTGTCTGTTAAACCTTCAGCAATGTCTCAGAAAAACACACTCATGTATACCTCATTCAGCAAAGAATCTTAGACTCAGCAAAATGATCCTGAAGAATAGATCCTCGTAGGGGTGGGCGATATATATCGTCTGCGATAATATTGTAAAAGTTGTTTGAACGATGTGCAGTTTTTCAGTATTGAGTAACTAACATCTCTAAGTGAAAACAAGCAGAATATGCTACGACGGCAGTAAAGCGGAAGCAAATCCCACCGAAGCCAATCAGCGGGCATGATTCAGTCACGTGGTTAAATCCTGTGAGCAGATTGATTCCTTAGAAGCCAATCAGCGGGCATGATTCAGTCACGCGGTTAAATCCTGTGAGCAGATTGATTCCTCAGAAGCCAATCAGCGGGCAGGGTTTAGTCAGGCGGTGACTCGGCGGCAGCCGTAAGAACAACAACAGAGTTTTACGCTCACATGGAGGAAATGGAGGAATCTCCCGGCTCTGCAGCGAATGAGAATGACCTAGTACCAAGACGTGGGTCCACATCCTTAGCGTGGAAATGGTTTGGATTTCTAAAGACGGACGCCAGTCAAAACAACGTGATATGCAAGATATGTCGTAAGACGGTCACTGTGAAAAACAGCTCTACGACTAATCTTTTCCACCACCTGCGAACAAACCACACGAGAGAGCACGAGGAATTTTTAAAACTACGCGACTCCAAAACACCCACAGGCTCGACTCAAAGAGTGAGTAAATCAACACAGCAGCAAAGCCTCACCGAGTCCTTCAGCAAACATGTACCATACGACAAAGCAAGTAAACGGTGGCAAGACATTACCACCGCCATCACAAATTTCATAGCCAAGGAAATGATGGCGATTAAAGTGGTGGAGAGTGAAGGCTTCAGGCAACTTGTTCACGTACTTGATCCAAGATATGAAGTGCCAAGTCGTAAATATTTTTCTCAGACTGCTTTACCAAACTTATACGACTCAACTCGCAAAACGCTGACGGACAAACTGAAGAATGTCAAGCACTTTTCGACGACCACCGATTTGTGGTCGAGCCGTACCTCCGAGCCTTACCTCTCCTTGACTGTGCACTTTATCGATGAATCCTGGCTGCTGAGGAGCTACTGCTTGCAAACATCATACTTTCCACAGGACCACACAGGTGACGCCATTGCACTTGGTTTGAGAGAAACTCTTACTGTGTGGTCACTAAAAGAAGAACGCATGGCATGCATGACAACCGACAGCGGTGCAAACGTTGTCAGTGCACTCCGGACCAACAGCTGGACCAGGCTGCCATGTTTTGGACACCGGCTTCATATTGCGATCGGTGAGTAATCTTAATAGATCCATCGGTAACACTTTTTTGAAGTTTTATTTTAAGACTGATCATATTCATGACATGACACCTGCTATTAACATGAATATGGCTTTATGAAGGCGCTATATAAATTTATGTTATTATTATTATCATCATTATTATTATTATTATTATTATTATTATTATTATTATTATTATGTTTCATTCGCTAAATTATGACGTCTTTACAGCAAATGTCATGTTATCCTGTGTATGCCTTGCCTTCTGATAAATGTCAATTTTGCGGTACAGATGTCATAATTAAGCTAATGACACTTCATGGCAAATTTCATGAAGCCCTATTCATGTTAATAACAGGTGTCATGTCATGATTATGATGGCATTATGTCAGTTTTATAATAAAACTTCAAATAAAGTGTTACTAATCCATCCTTTGTAAAAAAAAAAAATGCACAACATACACACATTTAAAATTTCTCCTGTGTACATAAATATGATAAACGTTTTTTGACACATAAACAATCATAATCCTTCCACAAACGACTGCATTATAATGATAGTAGGCCTGCTACTTTTTTAACTACTGCTGCTGCTGCTAGTACTAGCCTACTACTACTACAAATGGTACAAATATTCCTTTATGGTAAAAAAAAATGCAATAGTAATATGTCCACATGCCTGGGAATGTCAGGTCACAACATGTTTAATTGGTTAACAAATATTTTGCTTTGATGAAATGTTTTCCAGAGAGGAGCATCGTGATCCAAGAGTGGGCGTGCCATTGGAGTTTGTAAAAAGGCGGTGGGGGCATTTTCCAGCAGCTGGAAACTGAAGAAAGCCCTCAGTGATGCTCAAGAACAACTGAAGCTTCCTGACCACAAACTAATCACTGAATCACCTACAAGATGGGGCTCCAGACAGCGCATGATTGAGCGATTTGTTGAACAAGAGAAGGCCATCCATCATGTGCTGGGTGAAGACAGAAGGCGCCGTCATCTCATCCCATCCTGGCAAGATCTCGAGGTGCTAGAATCAGTAAGCAAAGCCCTTGGTCCTCTGTTAGAGTTTCGGATGCGCTTTCAGGTGAGAAAGTTGTCACAGTGTCCTACCTCAAACCTGTCCTGTCATTGTTCAACACTGAGGTCCTGGCAGTTAAGACTGATGACACAGACCTAACCAAAACAATCAAAGAAACCATTCTAGACTACTTGAACACAAAGTACAAAGATGACATCGACCTCTTGAGTTTGGCATCCACACTTGACCCCGCTTTAAAACCGCTACAATGATGAAGACCAGGTTGAAGCAGTTTCATCAGCCATCACCATTGAATTGCTGGCCATGGAACGCAGCAAGGCCACATTTCCTCAGGCCCATCTACCACAACAGACCAGGGCACCACAGCAAAAGGTGCAGCAGAAGATGACAACACCAGGAGCCACCCAAAAGGCCAAAAATCATTTGGGTGTTATTTCCAAAAAACAAGGCAGAGAAGGGAGTCACCTGCCACTTCAGTTGAAAATGAGCTCAAGAGCTACCTGATGATCCCTGAGGTGGACAGTGATGTCAACCCTCTTCAGTGGTGGGAATCACAAGAATTTCCCCAGGCTGGCTAAACTGGCCAGAAAATATCTCTGCATACCTGCCTCAAGCAGTGCTTCAGAGAGGGCATTCAGCACAGGAGGGAATGTTGTAACCTGTCACAGGGCTTCACTGAAGCCTGATGCTGTGGACAGACTGGTGTTTTTGGCTAAAAACTTGAAGTAGAGCTAAAGCATCATGAACAGTTGGCCTTAATTTTTATCTGCACAGTTTGAGCCTAATTTGTATGACAGTGCCGCTGTAGTGACAATACTTGGTCTTTGTTTTTCTATTTGATTTAGCATTTTGTTTACATTTTAATGGTATTTTAATTTATTGTTATTTGTTAGAAATCTTTATTTATTATTATTTATTTTATTTTTTACAAAAGCTTCGTAAGATAATATGGATGGAGCAGACCTTATGGCATATCCTCCTGTGACTAGTTTGTCATCGAATGTTGTTGGGCAGTGTTTTGCAGAAGGCCATAACTTGTTTATGTGCTATGGGAATGTTTTGTATCAAGCACTTTAAAAATAAAAAGAGCTGTTGTGTAAATAGGAACTCTACAGCAGTTTTTTTTTTTTTTTTTAAGGAATATCGCCAGATTATCGTTATCGTGAAATTGAAAAAATAATTGAGATATTATTTTTTCTCCATATCGCCCACCCTAGATCCTCGTTAATTTTGCCAAAAAGGGGTACAATCTTACCCGAGTGGAGGGTGCAGTTCAGATCCTGAGATGACGATCCAAGTCCGGAGACGGTCCTCTCTTCTCAAAAAGGTATTGTAGCGAGGTAGAGGCAGAACCGTAGTGGTCCCGGAGGCCAGCCCCCGTCTCGCGGGCCTTGGACGGCCAGTGTCAGAATCCACACTTCTGTACACCAAGAACTGTCGTGGCAATTTCTGATCAAAGCTGAGGATCAATAAAGGATCTTGAGTCAAAAGATGTCTTAGTGAATATTTATTATCTTGCAAGACAGAGAAGTCTGTCATACAGCACACAAGTCTGCAGAGAGAGTTCTGCTAGACAAAAGAACATACAGATTCTTAAAAGCATACAGGCAAATCATGAAAACAAAAACGTCATACCTAAGCATAAAACACCTCCTTTTCTGTTCATGTGAGACAGTATCCCAGGTCACACCATTTTCCCATCAACTCCCTCCCCATTAATCTCCAAGTTGAAACTTTCAGCTTTTGTTTATCTCACATGCAGAAGAGGGAGTATGGCACAAGTATCTGATATATCTCACAAACATCCTTGGTCTCTGAGGCCCATTGTAAGTTCTATCTCTGACCTTTCCTGCACCTGCATTCTGTTTTGTGAAAATGAACCTCAGACCATAGTTAATAACTTCAGGGGTTATATGAGGTTAACATAAGATCAACTCAGAGTGATTCAAACCAAAGTTATACCTGTGGAATAAAAATAAATGATTGAATGATTAATTTTACCATTACATTGTGAAGAGGGGTGATTACAGGGACTGCCTTAAATTGGTTTAAGTCCTACTTATTGAATAGATATCAAGTTTGTACACGTGAACAAGTCCTCTGTGTACACTAAAGTAAGTTACGGGTTCCTCAAGGTTCTGTGCTAGGTCCAATTCTCTTCTCTATATACAGTATATGCTTCCCTTGGTGATACCATGAGACAGGTGAGACAAACCAGACAAGACAAGACAGAGATTATTATGCTGGGCCCTCGACACCTAAGCGAATCCTTTTCTAGTGATTTAACTGCCATAGATGGTATTAGTCTGGCACCGGGCCTATCCTGTCCCAGAGCGATGCTGAAAAGCTAGTCCATGCTTTTGTTACCTCTAGACTGGACTATTGTAACTCTCTGCTTTCAGGCTGTCCCAGCAAGTCGCTTAAGACACTTCAGCTGGTCCAAAATGCTGCAGCACGTGTACTGACTAGAACTAGGAGAAGAGACCACATTACTCCTGTATTAGCTTCTCTGCATTGGCTTCCCATTAAATATAGAATAGAATTCAAGATTCTTCTCCTCACCTATAAAGCTCTCAGTGGACAGGCACCAGTCTATCTTAAAGAGCTTGTAGTGCCATACAACCCCTCTAGAACATTACGCTCCCAAAATGCTGGCCTACTTGTGGTACCATCAATCTCCAAAAGTAGTATGGGAGGTAGAGCCTTCAGTTATCAGGCTCCTCTTCTCTGGAACAATTTACCGACCACAGTTCGGGAGTCAGACTCCCTCTCTACCTTTAAGGTTAGACTTAAAACATTCCTCTTTGATAAAGCTTTCAGTTAGGGACCAGCTTATAGTTTATAAATTAGTTTATAAATTAGTTCATAAATTAGACTCATAGTTAAGATGCAATAGGCCTAGACTGCCAGGGGGGATCTGGCACATTGGGCTCTATCACTCTCTCTCTCTCTCTCTCTCTCTCTCTCTCTCTCTCTCTCTCTCTCTCTCTCTCAGCATCTGCTTTTGCCCCGTTTGTTTGCTCCTGTACTCGTTTCTGGCTCTGGTCTTGTAGGTGGCCTGGGATCCTTGGTGGAGACTTCCTGCTGCTGTGGTGTCACAAAGCCTCAAAATACTACAATTATAAACATGACACATAGTTGGCCATTTTATTAGGAACATTCCATTCCCATTATCATTATAGCTGTTAATGTAGATATTAGCATGATCTCCCTATCAATAAATCTACAGTATCTATTTTTTTATTACCACATAGTCATGAGGTCCCTCTTGAAAATGGGATGTCACATCTCAAGAGGCCTTTAACACATTTATACTTAATGGAGACAAATATGGTTGGGATGCACTTGTGGTCTGGGCACCCATGAGTTCATCACTACCATAAATTCTTATTTTCAGTAAGAATATCATTGGTTATACTTCTATAAAATGATCACCACAACCATTCAGACATGAGGACCCTTCTGAAAATGAGATGTAGCATCTCAAGAGGCTAACCTCTAATAAATCAGATGACAGGTCTGTGTTCATGAACCTGTCCCTAACTTTAGTTCTTATTCTAGTCCACTTGTCTCCTCTTACCTCCCTTCCTTTGCCCTCACACCCAACACAGCATCGTGTGGATTTGCTGTTCATCATGAGACTGGGATCCACATTCAAGATTTCCTGCTGCTTAACAGAAGGTTTTTTCTTGCCGCCATGATGGAGGGATTCATGATTGGCTATATGGATTCATGTTGGGTGTTGGATGTATTTGTACATATATGTATATGTGTATTTTATATGTATATATGTATCTATGCATATATGTGTATCCACAAAATGAAGAGCTTTATGCTCTATTGTAAAGTGTCTTGAGATAACACTTGTTATGAATTGGCGCTATACAAATAAAGATTGATTGATTCGAGAGGTGGATTTGAGGAACCCTGCCTCAACTATGTTTGGCCAGACGCTAGTATAGTGTAGACAACTAAGAGAGCAACAGTCAACAAAGGTAGTAAATAATGTTACCTAGCATTTTCTTTGCTTTAGTGGTATTGGTTTAGAGTTAAGACTAGCTTATTTACTAGTCAACTAACTAGTTAACAAGTTATCTCCTAACTTAGTAAGGAGTTTGGACTCATATGGGACTGGAGGGAAAGCATAGTGCAGACCATTCTGGACAATAGAAACCATCCCCTCCCTCTTCATCAAGGGAGAGGGGGGGATGGGGGACCACAGATTTCTCAAAAATTATCTCTTATTCTTAATGCTTTATGTTTTATGAATGTAAAAAAAACAATGAGTCAAGTGCTACAATGCTTTGTAGAAGCCTCATGCCAGATTCTTTTGAAATCATCAAACCTTTGCCTGCCAGTCTTTCACCTATGTTAGAAATAAAGACATTTTGTCAAACTGAGTTATGATTACCTCCGCCAGGGAGGTTATGGTATTGCCGGCGTTCGTCTTTTTGTTTGTGTGTTTCTCTGTTAGCAACATACCTCAAAAAGTTATGGACTGATTTCAATGAAATTTTCAGGAAATGTTCAGATTGGGACAAGGAACAAATGATTAGATTTTGGGAGTGATCCTGACCACCGTCTGGATCCAGGAATTTGTTGAAGGATTCTTTAACAGTGCAAGACAGGACAGTTTTCGGCATTTGTGCATATTTGTATGATTTCATGGTAAAGAAATCTAAATATTTACATGAAATAAAGGTAGGACTAATATTTATGGTGAAAATCACAATATGGGTGAGGACTGTGGTGCTGGGGGTCAACTGTCCTAAGGGGTACAAGCTGCAAAAAGTAAGGGAACCACTGACTTAAGGGATATACAGTATGTATATATATATATATATATATATATATATATATATATATATATATATATATATATATATATATATATATATATATATATATATATATATATATATATATATATATATATATATATATATATATATATATATATATATATATATATATATGTATGTGTGTGTGTGTGTGTACAGACGTGTAAAATTGTTGGTACCCTTCTGTTAAGAGATTTTATTATTGCTTTTGTCAGTTTCAACTCATTTCCGAGACCATTGTGCGTTTCCTTCATATATATGTGTATGTATATATATATATATATATATATATATATATATATATATATATATATATATATATATATATATATATATATACACATATATATATATATATATATATATATATATATATATATATATATATATATATATATATATATATATATATATATATATATATATATATATATATATGAACGGCGTAGATTTAAGTTCTTCAGTGCCAGTCGTCCACCAAGGCCCAAAACAACAATAAACATTAGGCAGGAGATTTTAAAATATAAAGAAGGCCTGTCCGAGTTCCACAAGACTGCTGCTGAGGTTGAGGAATCAGGCATTGAGTATTGGTTGACTCAGTGTTCATCCACTGCATTTCCAACACTGAAACCTCTGGCCTTGGACCTCCTGTCTATGCCAGCCTCTCAGGCATTTACAGAGAGGGTCTTCAGTGTAACTGGTTACCTCTCTTGTGGCCGCAGAAACCGGGCTAGAACCATTTTGGAAAGAAGTGCTTTCCTCAAAGTAAACAAGCCCAAGTAGTAGATAATGGCTGGCCTTAACAGACATGCAACAAGCATGCATGTTCTGCGCACACACTAGGGCTGAACGATTTTAGGAAGATATTGAATTTTGATTTTTCTGGCAGATATTGCAATTCACGATTTTTTTTCAAATCAAACTTCAGTGCAAAATTCACTTTGTTTACAGTACAGACAACAGTAAGGAAGTAAATGATGAAAAACACTTAACACATTATTCACCTTCAATAGTGATGATAAAAATCTGTTTTCATTAACTTCTACTCCTAAACAGAGGCTTTTTGTTGTTGACCTGCTTACCAGCACTTTTAACATATAGATTGTCTACAAATTTGTAAAACAGTATGTGTATAATACTTGACACAACAGATCCTAAGTCAGTCAGGAGCGCTGCAAAAAATTGCAGCTTTGGCGATCACAAAATTGCATTGTCTAAAATTGTGATTTCGATCTGAAAGACGATAAGTTGTTCAGCCCTAGCACACAGACACACGGGTTATTTGATTCAGTAGTTGGCATGATTTCAGTACTGTTATTTGTTCTTGTCTGTCAACAAATTCCACATTATACAGTCCATGTTTCCAATCTCATATCTCCATAAGGTCCACCCATCCAGTGTTATATCTTGCAATGGTTTTTAAGATGCAAAATCTGACTTCAGTTTACAACCAATATACAGACACACACATTTTATTTGCACTTTTCATAATGGTATTGTAGCTCAAGCATTCAAGCACTTTGTCTTTAAGTTAAATTTTAATGTAATGTCAATTTTTTCTGGCATTGTCATTTGAAGCTATTTTATTTAAATTCAAGTGTGTGCACTTCTTACATGTTTGAGAGGTAAAATAAATGTGCTCTAAATTCAAATCAGAGCATCTTCCGTGTCTGGAATTGAATGTATTCTTGAGTCTATAAGGTAACAATAATATAATTATAAGATATCCATGTTTGACTTGTGAAATGGATGACTTCGAGAAAATTTTGGTTACATCTACTCCGTACTGAGTACTTGTACTAAATTAAGTGGGTTAAGTAGAATTGCATTGCTCAAAAGAGATGAGATTAAAGTGCAATCTTCTTTGACTAAAAGTAGACTAAAATGTCATCAGTTTTCAGTGACTAAATCTATACAAAAATAATCATGGATAATTCTGACTACAATAAGACTAAAATGCTCAGACTTTTAGTCAACTGAAACTTGACTTGACTAAAAGGAGTATAAATGTGACTAAAACTAATGAAAACTAAAATAATAGTTTGACACAAAGACTAGACTAAAACTAAAATTAAAACAGGTCGCCAAAAACAACACTAGTGGTGCACCCTAAAAGCTTCAAAAATTGGTCTCCTCAGTTCCCAAACGTTTACTGAGTGTTGTTAAAAGGAAAGGCGATGTAACAGTGGCAGAAATGCCCAGTGCCAACTTTTTTGCAATGTGTTGCTGCCATTAAATTCTAAGTTAATGGTTATCTGCAAAAGAAAATAAAGTTTCTCGGTGCAAACATTAAATATCTTGTCCTTACAGTGTATTCAATTGAATATAAGTTGAAAAGGATTTGCAAATCATTGTATTCTGTTTTTATTTACGATTTACACAATGTACTTCACTGGTTTGGGGTTTTGTATAGATACATATATGTATATATATACACATATATATATATATATATATATATATATATATATATATATATATATATATGTATATATATATATATATATATATATATATATAGATATATATATATATATATATAGATATATATATATATATGTGTGTGTGTGTATGTCTGTTTGCGTGTGTATAGGCACATCTGATTTATATAAATGACTATTGTTGTTGATATCATTTTATGATCATGCTTAGCACACACACACTCGCACAACCACAAATATTGTTGTTCACACGTTGTTTCTGTCCTGCTTACTGCACTGTGTCATTGCACAATGAAAAATATATAAAGAAACACAAAGTTTTTCACATGAAAGGAGGTATTTTTACTGTGTGACAGCATCCTGTATCATCTGTACATCTGTGTTGTTTGTAACAAACTAAACTTTGTGAAAATCGGGTTACGATTATTGTAGTTGGGCATAATACACCTTCCTCAGCAGAAATAAACGCACTGAGACTGCATGGGAGACCAATCCAAGATGGCGGACTGTTGATATATCAGCTCAAATAGGCAACGTCAGTCAATTAGGCGTCTATAGATAGCAAAATATATAGCTGTGGCTGGTGGCTCTGCAGAAATTTATTGGCAGTGGGATACGGCTTTTACAGCTCTGGCAATAGGTGTGACACAACAGGTTTGTTCTTTTATTTTGAAGCAACTCTGGATGAGAAGTGTGACAAGAGAGGTCTGAGACAAGAGGCTGCAGTCTGCAGACATATACTTGAGGGATTTATAGGCAAATTTGTAAAACTGCATTTTCAATAGCCAGTAGGATGTGCTGCAGGACATTTGAAAATGGTCTTTCCATAGGTATTTAGGCTGATCCCATGCATATACACCAGAAAATAATCCAGTTATTAATGACTGAGTTATAACCCAAAGCAGGGGTATTGTAAAAATATTATTGAGTTAAACACATTTTAATATGTTAAACTACTGGTGGACTATCAAAAGCCACATATTAGACACTGATATTTTTTTATATCTTTAAGCTTCTGGCAAGGGGCTTGTGTTTGGGAATTTACCTTTACCACCAGGAGGCACTATGGTTTCATGCAATTTTTTTCTCCATGTGTAATTGCAGGCCAGGACCATTGTCATGGACAGAAGTTTTGAGGCATTGCTGTGCTATGAAAAAAAATTTTACTTCCTGGTCTGCTGAAATTATGCAAGTTGGACATCTTTTTTTTTTTTTTTTTTTTTTTTTTTTTAGAAATTGTGTTTTAAGACATACACCCAGATCCTGCTTCTCTAAGATTTACCAACGTCTCCTCTTGCTGTACATCAAATTTTAGCTGATCAGGTAGATGCTCTTGGGTCAGGGAGTGTGGTGACATTTTTTTAAGTTTATTGATTTTCGATTTTAAAACTCCTTACGTGGACTATCTGATACTGTAGTCAGTGAGCTGTCTTTACAAAGGTTAGCTGATTCTTCATGATCTCAAGGAGAATGTTTTATGCTCTTTGGACCTCAAGGAAAATGTATTTTAGTTTAAACAGTGACTCAGTTTTATGGCCTCTGTTCCATGGCCTCAAGAAAATGTGGTGTTTTAGTGAAAAGTAACTCTATATTGATCCTAAAAATGATATTGTTACATAGGTATATTAATACAGACCCTTGTTGAGTTTTAGATGACCCCCATGACAAACCCGCATGATGGTTGTATGATGTAAACTGTAAATAGCCTATTATGATATTATGCTTAATTTTCATTTGAGCCTGTATGACCAGAATGTGTGCCGCCCAAGAGTTCACGCTGAGATCAAGACATCTTTATTATGCGACCTTGAGATGCATGTCAGGATGAAGCCTTGTCATCAAGGATCATCCAATCATTTTGACGCCATTAGAATCTTCCAATCAGAAAATATCTGAAAGAAAAGGGGTTTGTTTTTAGATTGTACAAGACAATGTGCACTCACTAAAATGTACTAAATAAATGCTGTCTCGCCTTTGTTTTGTTTGCATGTTAGAATAAAGCTCACTGGATTCAAGTTAGTCGAACTCTTCTCCTGATTCTGACTCTGTATCCTTCTCTTCATCAAAGTTCTGTGTCCTGTTCATCTCCAAGCTGCACCACAGTGCACAGCCCTGTAGGTGGGAGGGCTGATCCACGCAGAGCCACAGGCTCTTATAGCGATGTCATGCACTCATAAAACATGTTATAAACTGAGAAAAGAAATAAACAACACCTTACTTTGCTTCTCTAAGGTTGCTGGTCCCAACCATACAGCATCGTGATTTGTTCCACTTCTTTCTGCCTGTATCCATGTAGAAAAAATGCTTGTGACATGTATACAATGTTATATATATCTGTACCTCTATAATTCGCGTTTCTTGGTCCATGGTGTTGTGATGCTTCTGGGACCCTCTGACCAACTGCTAACCTGATGTTCATGCCTCCAGCTTTGATGTAATGACAAACTATTGAGGAAATTTATATTTGAGAGTCTGTGCAATGTGTTTTATTTTGAAACTCCCAGATATTGCACACGTTGACTTCCTGTCTGGTGCTTTCTTAACCACTGAAAATTTATGGAGTTTGTAAGCAGCCGCGCAGAAGATAGACCTGATGTGAATCTCCAGCAAACCATAAAAGCACTCCATACTACATTGAAAAAAACATCACATAAAACTGCAAATTTCTCGATGATCTTCTGATTGAAGTCAATAATCTAAGTCACCAGTCTCTCTTCCATAGACAGCATGGCCAGTGCACTCAGCCTGTCCTCCTTCATGGTGTTTCTCAGAAAAGTTTTAAAGATCCCATATTATGCTTCTTTTCTGCAGTGTAAAATGGATCTTTGAATGGATCATGAAGCGTTAGCAACATGCTTTGGTCTAAAACCCCAAAACAACAAGCACAGCAGCATTGTTTCCAGGCTCTCCCAGCCCCTCCGTTCAGAAAGGTCTGATTTTGTGGGAGTGACCTTTATATGTTAATGAGCCACCGCTGATACCGCCCTGCACTTCCGTGTCGGCCCAGTGCGGCTGCACGTAACCATGGCGACTGAGCCCTGTGAAAGAGTGGACATTGCTGCATGAGCACGCTGCAGCGCTTCACGCTTTAGACCGAGTCAGACCCGAATATACAGTAAAGAGGAACCAGGAGAGAGTCGAGACCAAGGATAAACCGTAATGTTTCTCAGTGGTCTGTATATTAAGTTTGTTTCTTCAATGCTAACATGTAGACAAGTTATAGCTGTTCTACCTGTTCCTCTCCCTCTCCCTCCATTTGTTGATGTCGATGTGCGCATGTGGCTGTTCGCAGACATGCAGTGCTTACCAAAACTTAGACTGGCGTGAAATAGAGTCTAGCAAGGGGTAATGTAGAGTGAGTGGGTTACTACAGAGACATAAACCCTGATAGGATTAGCTAAAACCCAACGTGAATTAACTTTGACTTCTAAGTAACACTGAACGCCGTTGCTACAGATAGTGAAATAAGACAGAGAGAGGGGGTCTTCTCTGTTGTTGTGATATGTATATAATGGCAGGGTTCTCTAGGACTGATCAGAGCAACAGTCTGTTTTACAGAAATAACATAAGTAATGTGACTGACCGATCAGAATACAGCATTTAATAGAGCCATGGCCTTTAGTGACAGTAACGTGCTGCCACTGAGAACATGTTTATTACCTGTAACTCTAAGCAGCCAGCAGTTTTCTGTGAACCTTATTTTAAAAGGTTATTTTCTTTTCTATATACCACACAGTAGCTGTCTTAAAAACCTCTTCATTTGCAATATTGTATATTATTATGACAGCTCTGTGTATATTCTTAAACAATAAAACAACATGATTGCTTATCTAGTACATTTCCTTTATACAAAAATTATACTGAACATCCTGTTTTCACTCTTCTCCTACATAGGTGCTCCTGTGGCAATTATGTTAAAATGCCTAGAGCCTGAAAATGTCTGTTGCATGGTATTGTGAAAATTGGGTGCTAAATAACAATTAGGTACATTACCTTTCCTGTACTATGTCACTGACTTACCTGCTTTAATTAACTAGGTCAGAGGAAGACCAACCATCCTGGACTCGGACCTCTATGCTTGAATGTGTTTTTCACTGCAACATGAATTCTATATTTATAGAGCAGACTATGAGCCTTTACATCTAAGAGGAATAATGCATAAGTATTTTGACATAACGCTTCCATGATTGTTGAACAAAAATAGCAAGGATTAAAAGAACTGTTTCCTCCATCTTAATTTTTTCTTTCTTGTTATTTACGTATTAGCATTACATGTAACATATGGAAACTGAAAAAACACAAAACAGTTCATGTAGACTTTTTATTGTGAAAAATATTCTTACATATAAAAACACTAAATGTACCGGCTGTTACTGTAGACATTTTTACATAAAGGAGGTGAAAAAGACATGAAAAAAAGAAAATAAATTTTTAAACACAAACCATAGAACCATATTGATAAAAAAAATATGAATATATACATAAAAACACCTATGACAGTAACCCTTCAGTCCTGACAAAATCTTCTCATGTCCAGCCCTTACAGATGCCTGGCCTACAGAGCCTTTGTGAGCTGGTGCTGGGATTTTCTGGGCTGAAGAATCAGGGTGGTGCTGCCTGCCTGTGTTGTGCAGAGGATAAGAGTGGAGTTTCCTCAAGCAGAGGACCAGTATGAGTAGGGGCGTACTTACCATTAGGCAAACACAGGCAATTGCCTGGGGCCCCAAGATGTCCAGGGCCCCCAAACATCTTACAAAAATGTATTATTAAAGTTTTCTTTAATTCAGTTATTATTATTTTAGTCTTAATTCACACGCTGTAGTATGAAGTAGAGAAGATCAACATCCATATTTTATAATCATTCTGTCAGTAGACCTCTCATACGTTTGATATCATTGGCTTTATGTTCAATCATGATATCCTGTAAAGTACTTTAATTCATAACTTTTCAAACTATATGACACTTAGTATAAAAAGCTTATGGCCCATGCACTGGATGATTTTGCTTGTGCACTATAAACTTCTTATTTATTTTTGCCGATGTCCCTTCAGGGCTCCGTAATCATAAACATTTAGATTCAAAATCTTTTTTTGGTCTTAAATATTATTCTCTGGTTGTGGAGGACATATAAACATGGGTATGTAACTTGTAACTTAAGCTGTCAGATAACTGTAACAGATTTCAAAAGCAGGACCAGTTAACACACTCGCCTTCTGTCAAAATTGAACTAAATTACAAAATTTAAGGAAATTCATTTTGTTTCGTTATGTTACCTGGTACAAGGCTAAAATAAAAATATTCAGCTTGCTGAAAACCAATGAAATACTGAGTTATTGACACTGTTTAATTCAGCTGAGGGTCTTCATTTTTTATTTTTTTTATTATTTTTTTTTTCCCCTTGTCTGCATTATCTTTTCTGCTGAGCACTGTGTCAGATGACAGCATTGAAAAAGACCAATGAATTTTTTCTAGCAGTCAGAGAAATGTGAATATGATTAGCTGCTATAGTGACCATCACCAGCCCTCCCTGTAGGCTACTCCATCATTGTAAACTTTATTTAACCCCTGATGTGAGCTGAAGGGGAGGGCCGTGCCACACCACGGTGTGAAAGAAGGGGAAATAGTGACAGACAGGATGAGACAAGACAAACGGAAGGGAGGACAAACGTCTAGGGTGACATCAGGTAAATTGGGCCACTTTTTGGTAAATAGCTTCAGGCACTTACAAAAAACAACGTATTCTATTAAAATGTGGTTTTATGGCTAGTAATGGTTGTTTTCTTTACATTTTGTGTTGGAATTATGCAGTGAATATATTTTATTAGGCCCTACAGGTCTTGATAGGTCAGCTGTGCCAACTTTTTTACACAAGCAGAGTTCAGGTAAAATGGGCCAGCCCATCAGGTAAAATGGGACACTTATCAGGTAAGTTGGGCCTGATAAGTGTCCCAGCTGCAAAGGGATAGTCATTAATTTTTATTGTAAAACAACTGTCAATGTGGCAACATACTTTGTTAGAACAATTTCATATTATCAGAACAATTAATTACATAGTAAATGATGAATAAATTAATGACTAAATGAACGCCAACTGATATGCTCATCACAAATGTTTTCAACCCGAATGGCAATGTGAACTTCAGCATAAAACAAATTGATAAAAACAATAAAAACTCTTTTCCTCTCACTTGCTTCTTGCTTGACATACTCACTGCAGATAAAGTCAGTGGATTGTTACTAAAAAGATCTATCATTATTTTTAGGCAGATGCATCTTTTTCACATATAGGGCTCTAAGTTCGTAGACCAGGCGCAAGCGCAGGCGCACCTGCCCTGCGCCGGCTTTCGCCGTGCAGACAGGGTGTGACCAGCGCACTTTGCAAGTTTCCTGCAGTGCAAAGAGATGCACTCAAGGCTCAGGGCAGCGCAGACGTGCGCATCCACGCCTCAGTCCCTGCCCCTCAGCGCAAATGCCAGAGAGGCGGAGAAAAGGCGTGAGTGGGTTTAATACAGCCGAGTGCTGTATTCACCAATCAAATGACCGCCTCTCCTTGCCTTTAAATGCGCTGCAGCCGAAGCGCAGCATCTGATTGGTCTGAATGATCCCCGCCACCACGGAAAAATTGTGCTGGAAAGACCTGGCAGCGGAGACGGTCAGAGCCGCTGTCACTTCAGTATGAGATGGGACAGCAGGGTGCGCATCGGAGGCCATGCAGCGGTCACCGTGTGGGTCAGCTCCCGGGACAGATGTAATCTGTTCCTTTGTCATTAATAGGAGTCTAAAATTAAGAGACAGTCACACAGCCACTGGCTTATCCATTTAGCCTACAATGCTGTGATCCACCTGCATTCCTGGTCTTTCATCACCAAATAGCAGAGCCTTTAGTGATATACTGTATACTCTCCCGGTGTCTCCTTCTCATCCTCCTTGCAATAATGTACCCCATCTTTTTAGATCACATTAAAAATAAAGACTAAAATAGAGGAATATGGGAAATAACAGGTTAATCCTGAGTGACATGCATTTATTTTCTCTCTTTTTTCTCCGTCTTTTTTCTCCCTCTTTTCTTTGAATTTAATGAAATGAGAGAAGCCAGATATATCCTCAGTATCAGATGTTAAGGCTGTTTATTGTTGACTTGTAAAATGTGCATCAAACTTCCAGCTGCCGTCAGGTTTAGTTTCCATTATGACAAATGGTTTTAATCCGACATTAGATGTGACGGAACAGTTAATATAGATACAAATGTATATGCTGGTTCAGACGGTTACATGAAATAGTGATTGCTGTGATTGTTTATTGCATTAAAATGTGCCTGACACTCTGGAAACCTACCTCTGAGGCTTTGTTGACGTGTGGGCACATGTGCCTGTAACCAAATTACAGCTGCGGAGGGTGCGCTTTGCCAGCACCGAGAATAGACCAGGTTGGAGCTGGTGAGCTTTCAGTGCACCTTCCGCACAGTTTTTGGGTACGATTGTCACTGCACCACGCAAATCTGTCGACACCTCCCCTGGTGCGCCCGTCACCTGCCCTTGGTGTGCCGTCACACCCATCTCTGCGCAGACGGTCTACCAAATTGTCAAAGTGGCAGAGCACGGCGCGCCGGATCTAAATTAACACTGCGCGGGGTGTGCCAGGCTTGCGCCCCCTGTGCTGCGCCACGAAATTAGGGCCCATAGACCACATATAGGTCCCATTCCCTCCAAACATGTGCATGTGTGCGTTTGTTACTGATAAAAAGGGTGGCCCATTTTAGCTGAATTGGTTAAGCTAAAATGGGCCACTAACAAAAACATCAATATTCCAAAAAATATGTTATGGGATGAGGGCTGCTGCTCTCATCTGCCTTTGAAGCTGTGTGTGTGTGTGTTCGCCAATGGCCACCTGAGGGCACCCTATAAAAGGAGGCAGGCGAACCTCGGGTGCCCCTCTTGCCTGATTTCCGTTTCCGGTTCACCCGGCTGCTCCGACTCTCACCGTTGCAGGTATGTTAGCCGTTAGCTGCCTCTATTCGTCAGGTTTTCCAGGCTGTTTTGGTGCCTGACCCCCGATTTTTGTGGCCGTAGGTGCTCCTGTGTGTGTGTGTGAGTGTCCCTGGCAAAGTGCTCCCCGGGTCAGGAACGGCACGTAAGGTGGCCTCCCCTGCAGGTGTTATAGAACACGTCCGACTGGTAGGTAGCTCTCCTCAGGCTAACCTGCTAACCCTCACCTAGCCATTGTATTAAGGGGTTTCTCTCTCTATTTCGAGCCAGTGGCTGACTACGGGGGATACGGCTGCTTTGTTTTGGGTCTGTTTAGTTTTGCTTCTGCTTCTGCTTCTGCTTCTGCTACTGCTCCTGCTCCTGCTTCTACTTCTGCTTGGTGGCTGGGTCGCTTCGCCCCTCTGGCTGGTCTTCCTCGGCTCTGCAGCCTTGCCGTGGGTGCGGGGTTTCGCTTGGTCCTGAGGCTGCGCTGCCCTGCTAGGACCCTGTCGAATTGAATAGTTTCTTTTTGGGGTTTATTTGAACATCTTGTTTTGGGGGTTTATGTGTAATTTCTGAGGTTTATTTGAGTATTTTCAGTGGTTTAGATTAGTAATTTCCTTTGAGGTTAAGTTGGGTATTTGCTTCTGTGGCGTGGGTTTATGTTGCATGATAGCATAAATTAGTAACCCTTCTTGGTTTCTGTGTTTGATTCTTAAATGGTTTTATTTGCTTTATTCTTTCATTATTTGAGGTGATTAGTTACTGTCCTTAAGTAGGATTGTTTTCGTTTGACTGTTTATTTCCTTTGTTTGGATAATTTGAGTTTGTTTATTTGTTAGTACTAATTTTGTCTTTGTTTTCTTTGAGAGTCCTTGTTTTCTTGTGATTTGGCCCATCTAATTTTGTTTTCCCCTTTCAGAGCTGAGAGCCACGGGTGGAGGAGTTGGTGTCCAGGGTGGTGGTGTCCCCCCTTTCTGGTGTGCTGTGTTCCTGGTTTGGCCTTCCGTCCGTGCGATTGAGTGTGTGCCTGACCACGGCGTCTGGGGTGCTTTAATTTAATTTAGGTTCTTTTGGGATGCCCTCCCCCTCCATCGGCCCCTCTTCACCCCCGGTAAGCCTCAGCTTCTGACTGGGTTCCCCCTCCTTCCTCATCCCCCTCTTTTAAACAATTTTAAAAGTCTCCATTGTTGCCTATTTAAATAAAGATTATTTTTTTGTACTGGAACTATGTCTCCTGCCTGTTCAGTGACGGACCTGTGTCCTTAGTGTGCAGAGTAAATTCTTTGGGTGAAATTCCCAAAGTGGCGTTGTTGGATAACTCTTAAGTATTGGTGTGTTCATAAGCCGAGGGATAATTCCTCACCCCTCGCACCTCAAACCCCTGGGTTGCCACATATGTTCAAATACCACACTTTAAGCATTATTTCTAATAGGTGTCATCAAGACAGATATTATGCATCAAAAATTTTATATACACGTTTTTTAAATTGAGTTATCATCCTTATCATTTTTATCAGAAATCCCTATGCCAGTCAACTCACGATGCAGTTTTTGGTACAGTGTGGATTTGAATCTTAAATCCTCCCAAAATAACAACTACACTCCAATCAAATCTGTTGTTTCTTGTCAAGTACAGTTGTGTCAACCATTTTAAACCATTTGCTGTCATTGGCTCTTAAAATCAGAGGGGCTGGGACATCTAAAGCTTAAATGGCCCATTTTACCTGATGGCCCAATTTACCTGATGTCATCCTACTGTTTTTGATTTGAGATAACACTTCAAGTGCTGTGCTGATCTAAGTCCATACAGGAAGTAAAGGCTGTAAGAAACCAGGGACACCAGAAATGTGGGGTCTTGATAGTAGGGGGAGTGTGGACCTACATGGATAAGGGATGGAGTGGCATGTATCACAGGATATAAGAAGATATGTATGAGTACCCGACTCAGCATTGTCTGACGGTATCTATCATGTCTCCTAGTTAGTCTCAACAGGAGCTTGATTATCTGTATACGCATGCATATGATGTGGTCACCGAATACCCAAGTAGTTGCCCAAACCCAGGGAAAACACGGCCATGGGCACCCCCCCGGGCCACCAGGGCACCCAAGACCCCCACACAGTCCCCAAACCACCAGACCCAGGGACAGCCCCAGGACCCAAGGGGGTCCAGACTACGCCTCCCCGCCGACACCAAAGACAGCACCCAGGGCCCAGAGCGGTAGGCCCCCCCCGCACACAGCACCCGCCCTCCCGACCACCCATCCAATCGGCCCCAAGCCTCCCCGCACCCAGCCTACCCCAACCCCCCGCGGCAGGCCGGAGGCCCCAAGCCACCCAGGAGCCAAATCCCCCGGGACCAGACCCCTCCCCAGAGGGGGGGTCATGAACCATAGCCAGGTCAGGTTGGGCGAGATGTGGGCGTGTAGCGGTGGGGTCGAGGTCGCGGCCTGCCCCCCAGAAAAGCCGAGGCCATGAGAAGCACCGGAGATCGCTGCCCAAGCGCCAGAAGAGGCCCCCCGGCCACCCTCACAGGACAGCAGCCCACAAGCAGCCCGCCATGCCGAGGCCCCCAGTGAGCAACAGGCCGAATGATCCTGCACCACAGCCCACCAAGGGACACATGCCCCAGCGAGGCCCACCCGCCCCCCAGGGCCCGCGCCAGGCCCCCACCCGCAGCCACCGGAGCCCAGCCGCACCTCGAAAGCCGCCGGCACCTCCCATCCCCCCACAAAGTCATAGCCAGTGAAGCCCGACCCCCACAGCCGCACCAAGCCTATGCTAGTGACAAACCCTATACCACCAACCCCGCCGCCCCTTGTTATTCTGCAACTTGCTCCCAGACAAGATACATTATCCCTACACCGTGATTAAGTGCAGCTAAGTGTAATGTGGTGCATTAAAACTGGGGAAAAACAGGTCGAGTGGGGTCCACCAACCCTCCTCTCCCTGCCTGGCCCAGAAAAGTGGATGTTGTGTTGCATTAAAAACAAAGGATAGGTGGGGCAGGCGGGAGGGGAACAGAGAGCAGCCACAGCCTAAAACAGATTGCGCCCACCCTCCCTGAACAGGTGTGCAGTTCCAGGTGGCATGAAGGTAAGTGTCTGTAGTGTATTGGGAGCAGTGGGTGCATGTGTCAGATTGTGCTTAACCCATTTTAAACATCCTGTGCCCTGTAAAGTGAACCCTGTGGACGATTTTGTACTGGATTAGTTGAATATTACTGTTAGTGCTCATAGAAAAGGTGTTTTCACAGATTTGGTTCCAGAAGTCAGCATTGGGGGTGAGGGCCAGGTCGTGTTCCCACTTTATTGATGGTAGTGATATTGATTTGTCTGAGTTAGCAACTATTTTATATATTTTGGACAATGACTTTTTTTTTATAGGGTTGATTTTAATCAAGTTCAAAGTTGAGGCGGGTAGTTCAAGTTTGTACAAGTGATATTGAATTTATTTATTTATTTATTTATTTATTTATTTTTTTTCTCTTTTCCCTTGTCTGCATTATCTTTACAGCTGAGCACTGTGTCTGGTGGCAGCATTGGAAAGACTAATGCAATTTTTTTTCTAGCAGTGAGAGATATGTGAATATGATTCACTGCTATAGTGACCATCACCAGCCCTCCCTGTAGGCTACTCCATCATATAAAACTTTATTTAACCCCTGATGGGAGCTGAGGGGGAGGGCCGTGCCACACCACAGTGTGAAAGAAGGGGAAATAGTGACAGACAAGACAGGACAAGACAAGACAACTGGGAGAAGAACAAACAGGTATTGTAGCTAGTTTAAGATAGTAGTTCAAGTGCTGTGCTGATGCAAGTCCATACTGGAAGTAAGTGGTGTGTATGAAGAGGATGGCTCATGTGTAGAGTGGGGAGTGGGATGAAGACCCTGGTTCGGGAAGTGGAGGTGGAGGGAAGTGGAGGTGGAGGGAGGTTAGGAGAGGGATGAAGACCCTGGTTGGGTAGTGGGTGTGGGAGGGGGTAGGGAAGGGATAAAGACCCTGGTTCGGGTAGTGGGTTAGGACAGGGAGGGTTGGAACAGGATGAAGACCCTGGTTCAGGTAGTGGGTGTGGGGAGGGGGGGTGGGAGTGGGAAGGGGATGAAGACCCTGGTTGGGTAGTGGGTTTGGGAGGGGGGGTAGGAAGGGGATAAAGACCTGGTTCGGGTAGTGGATGAGGGAAGGGGACCAGGGACACCAGAAATGTGGGGTCTTGATAGTAGGGGTGGTGTGAGCCTACATGAATAAGAGATGGAGTGGCATGCATCCCAGGATGTGAGAAGATGTGTAAGAGTACCCGACTCAGCATATTCTGGCCAGGATCTATCATGTCTCTTAGTTAGTCTCGACAGGAGCTTGAGTATCTGTATACGCATGCATGTGAGGTGGTCACCGAATACCCGAGTAGTTGCCCAAACCCAGGGAAAACACGGCCATGGGCGCCCCCTGGCCACCAGGGCAACCGAGACCCCACACAGTCCCCAAACTACCAAGCCCAGGGACAGCCCCAGGACCCAAGGGGGCTGGACCCCCCCCCCCCCCAAAGACAGCACCCAGGGCCCAGGCGCCCCCCCCCCCCCGCCGACACCAAGGACAGCACCCACCCTCCCGACCACCCGCCCACCCGGCCCCAAGCCCCCCCTGCCCCCAGCACCCAGCCACCCCCACCCCCCCGCGGCAGGCCGGGGGCCCCAAGCCACCCAGGAGCCAGACCCCCGGGACCAGACCCCTCCCCAGAGGGGGGGCCACGAACCACAGCTAGGTCAGGTGGGGCGAGATGTGGGTGTGTAGCGGTGGGGTCGAAGTCGCCGTTCGCCCCCCAGAAAAGCCGAGGGCATGAGAAGCGCCGGAGACCGCTGCCCAAGCACCGGAAAGAGGCCCTGACCACCCGCACAGGACAGCAACCCGACGCAGCCCACCATGCCAAGCCCCCCAGTGAGCAACAGGCCCAAGGACCCAGCACCACAGCCCACCAAGGGACACATGCCCCAGCGAGGCCCACCCGCCCCCCAGGGCCCGCGCCAGGCCCCCACCCGCAGCCACCGGAGCCCAGTCGCACCTCGAAAGCCGCCGGCACCACCCAACCCCCCGCAAAGTCATAGCCAGCGACCCACAGCCGCACCAAGCCTATGCTAGTGACAAACCCTATATCACCAACCCCCCCCCCCCCACGTTATTCTGCAATTTGCTCCCAGACAAGATACATTATCCCTACACCGTGATTAAGTGCAGCTAAGTGTAATGTGGTGCATTAAAACTGGGGAAAAACAGGTCGAGTGGGGGTCCACGAGCCCCTCCTCTCCCTGCCTGGCCCAGAAAAGTGGATGTTGTGTTGCATTAAAAAAACAAAGGATAGGTGGGGCAGGCAAGAGGGGAGCAGAGAGCGGCCACAGCCTAAAACAGATTCGCCCACCCTCCAGCCCCCCAAGTTAGTGTATGTAGTTCAGCTAAAACAGGAGGACGGAACAGACAGGGGGCTCGAGGTGGTCTCTCCCCCTGTCACCCCTACCCCCGGGACCGGAAGTGATATGAGTGTTCCCAGCAGTGACAATATATACAAAAGTGCAATGTGTGAGTGGTGAAGTGCAATTAAGAGGTAGGGCTAGTGAGGGCCGGGCACAACCACCCACAACAGAGCGGGGCACGGAAGCAGCACCAAGCGGCTCCTGAACAGTAGGCCCGGGATCCTGGCGACAACTCAGGCAAGCTCCAGTGAGAAGGCGCGCCCAGCAGGAACACCCACCCCAGCAGACTGCAGCACCAGAACCACCGACCCAGCACCCACCAAGGACCCCATTTAGGCGAGCCACCCCAGGCGCCGACCCCCAGGGAGGACCCCAGGGCCCCTCCAGGGCACCGAGACAGCGAGTCCCGGTGTCCACCCCGCCCGAGCCACCGGGAGGCAGGACCAGCACCAGAGGACACCCACGCCACTATCTCCTGCCCCATGGCAGGATCTGGGCCGCCCACCCAGACCCAGTGATCCATCCAAGATGCTGCAGTCCCCCCCCGGAGGCAGGCCAGGCCCCAGCGGCCGACCCCCAGGCGGCCGAGGGCCCCCAACCCCCCGCAAGGGGAGGGGGGAGAGCAGGCGAGGGGGAAGGAGGAGGGGAAGGGCCGCAGGGTGGACAGCAGGAAGGGAAAGGCACGGCGCAGCAGCAGAGGAGCCCACCACACCCAAGCCCCAAGGCCAGCCAAGGCACCAACGTGGGAGGAGGCCGGCGCCATCCCCAGGCCCCGCTGACTGAACACGGACCCAGCAGTCACAGGGAACAGGAGGGAAGGCACAGAGCACCCCAGTACCCCAGAGGAGGCCGCCAGGCCAGCGAGCCCCACAAGGCAACCTGGGTACCTAGGTGGAAAGATGTCTCCGACCACCATCACCAGAGTATATTTACCTTCCTTGGGTCCCACGAAACTGAGCTATTTACTTTCCTTGGGTCCCAGGAAACTGTACTTTTTAAACTGGTAGAGAAAAGAGAGAGAAAAAAAAAAAAGAGAACAGAACAAGAGGGGGCAGTACTAGCTTACATGAGAGGATATTTGGTTATGAGCATAGGTATGCTAGAAAGGGTTGCCAAATTGAGTCCTGGTCTTCTGTCCTTTATGTTTGATCCAGTTAGATTTTCCAATGATATGTAGTCGGCCAGGAGGTTTTTCCAGTGTGTAATGTTTATCGCTTGTTTTGATTTCCAGTTCATGAGGATAGTTTTCTTAGCGATGGTTAGGGCTATGAGAAGTGGTTTATTTATTTTCATATTATGGTTGAATGATGATAAATCCCCTAGCAGGCACAGTGAGGGGGACAGAGGGATGGGGCAGCCCAGAATGTTTGAGAGAGATGTGATAATATCAACCCAAAAGTGCTGAACAGGTGTGCAGTTCCAGGTGGCATGAAGGTAAGTGTCTGGAGTGTTTTGGGAGCAGTGGGTGCATGTGTCAGATTGTGCTAAACTCATTTTAAACATCCTGTGCCCTGTAAAGTGAACCCTGTGGATTATTTTGTACTGGATTAATTGAATATTACTGTTAGTGCTCATAGAAAAGGTGTTTTCACAGATTTGGTTCCAGAAGTCAGCATTGGGGGTCAGGGCCAGGTCATGTTCCCACTTTATTGATGGTAGTTATATTGATTGTCTGAGTAAGCAATTATTTTATATATTTTGGACAAAGATTTTTTTTTATAGGGTTGATTTTAATCAAGTCCAAAGTTGAGGTGGGTAAGTTTAAGTTTGTACAAGTGATATTGAATTTAGGCGTAATGGCAGATTTAAGTTGTAGGTATTCAAGAAAATGGTTTTCCCCAATACTGAACTCCTGGACCAGATCAGAGAATGGCAACATAGTGTTATTTTTGAAAATGTGTCTAAAATGAGTGATTCCCTTCCTGGTCCATGCATGGAAGTTAATTGATTTTTTGTTGATTTGGATGCCTGGATTGTTCCAAATTGGTGTGTATTCTGACATTGCAAAAGAGGTGTTCATGATTTTGTGGAATTTCCACCAAGCTGTCAGAGCCATTGATATGGTTAGATTTTTAAAACATGGGTGGAGTTTAACTGATTGATTTAAAAATGGTAGGTCTGAAATTTTTATTTCGTTACAAAATGTTTTTCTATGTCTAACCAAGTGTCGCATTGTTGACTATCGTGGATCCATTTTATGATATACTGCAGTTGGTTTGCTAAGTAGTGGAAGAATTGTGGGGCTTCTAAGCCTCCGAGATGTTTGGGTTTCTGTAGTGTGGGTAATTTAATCCTTGCTGGTTTATTTTTCCAGTAGTATTTTGAAATGATGGAATCTAGAGATTTAAACCGAGTGAGTGAAGGTTGAATTTAGAATTGAGTAGTTTATTTTTGGTAATATTGACATTTTAACAGTAGCTATTCTGCCTGTGAGAGATATTGGTAGATTCATCCATCGTTCAAGGTCATCCGTAATTGTCTTCAACAGTGGTGTAAAATTTAGACTAAACAGCTCTGACAACCTGGAGGAGATGTGAATACCCAAGTATGTCAGGTGACTGGTGCATATAGGGATAGGTGATGTATGGGCTGCCACATCCCAACCGCTGTTTTTAATGGGAAGAATACTTGATTTAGACCAGTTTATTGAGTAGTCTGATATATGGGAAAATGATCTCATTAAATTGATTGTTTCTTTTAATGACCTAGTTTGGTATTTCTGATACAACAATATGTCATCTGCATATAGACTGATTTTGTGTTGAGATGTTGGAGTCTCGATACCTATAATGTTATTATTCTGGTGAATGGCTGCTGCTAGGGGTTCAATAAAGATAGTAAATAATGAGGGGAGAGTGGACACCCTTGCCTAGTCCCCTGTGCAATGTAAAGTTTTGTGATGTTTGCCCATTAGTGATGACTGTGGCTGAAGGTGAGGTGTAGAGAGTCCTAATCCAATGAATAAATAATGGTCCCGAAACAAAACCTCTCCAGTGCGGAAACAGGAAGTCCCAGCTTACCCTGTCAAAGGCTTTCTCTGCATCTAACGAGTAGTGATGTTCGATACCATCAATTTCATTTCGATCCGATACTGAGTAAAATTCATGCTGGTATCGGCGATACGATCCGATACCGATACTTTGTGCAATTACACCTTATATGTCTGGTAAATCAAAAAAAGTAGTGTATTTCAAATCATAGCCTCACAAAAATACAAGAAACCCAAGTTATTTCTTATATATATTTCAAACTTGAGGCAGCAGCCTTCTTCTTCTACAAGCCAACAGAAAAACAGAAAAAAACAGAGGACTCATTTTCAAAGGACACAAAATCACAGGGCAAAAAAATGATGGAGCTACTCTGCATTTAATGCTTAATCATATTTAGATTTAACTATGGATGTAGACTCTCTAAATAGCCCACAATAAGGGGATACAAACATTTGCTGTTCTATAATACTGCGTGTGAGATTATCTCAGTGATAGATAGCCTATTATTAATCCAAGATGAACTCATGCAGCTATTTTTTGAAGCGTGTATTTATTTTGTTACTTTTCATAACGATATTAATTTGAACAACTTCAACAGCAACAGTGCTTAGCACCGCTTAAGTTCCACATTTTTAATTGTTACCTGGATAGTGCCCGCCTGCAGCACAGAAGGACTCGGCCAGAGACGTCTGTCTTGCCCTACCAGCAGCAGCACCTGAGGCTGCACTCTCCTCCTCTGTCCGACTTAAAGCATATGCCTCATATTCTGTGTTGTGGGATAACCTCAGGTGTTTAACAAGGTTTGTTGTGTTGCCATAACTTCTGACTGTTTTCTCACATATGTCGCACACTGCCTCTTGGCTGTTTGTGGAGCTGAAATGGCTCCACACGGCACTCCGCTTACACTCCGCCATAGCGAGTCAGTGACAGAGTGAGAGCGAGCAGCGCGTGAGCGCTGCCGTGCTTCTGCATTACGCTCTTACCCAGGCGGAAGAAAAAGTAGTTCCCACCAACTATGTCATTTATCCAAGATCTCGATAGTTTAAATATTTCCAATTTGTTCCTGTTAATTACATACATGATCTCAAATGACTGAAGTATCAAAAGGATCGATATTTTGATTTGAGAATCGATTTTAGAACCTAGAGATCTGGTATCGGAAGTATCGATATTTCAGTATCGATCCGCACATCACTACTAACGAGACTATGTATGTATCTGCTGACTGCGATAATGAATACTGCATTAAATTAAATAACCTGCGTGTATTATTAGATGAATGTCTTCCTTTTATGAACTCAGTTTGATCTGGGTGAATAATAAATGGAATGACCTTTTCTAATCTATTGGTTAGGGCTTTACTGATAATTTTCATGTCTGTATTGATTAGTGAGATCGGACGGTAACTGGATGGTAGAGTTGGATCTTTATTAGGTTTCAACAGGAGGGAAATTGTGGCTTTGTTCATGTTGGATGGGAATTTTGACTTACTTTTTACTTCAATGATGACTTTGATGAATATTGGTGACAGAATTGACCAGAAATGTTTGTAAAACTCTGCAGGGAAGCCGTCAGGTCCGGGTGATTTATTGTTTGGCATGAGTATGAGAGCAGCAAATAATTCTGCTGTTGTTAATGGTAATTCGAGTGAATTTTGTTGTTCCCTGGTGAGATTTGGTAAGTCAATGCTGGATAAAAAAGACTTAATGTCTTCTGGGTTTTTGTCATTGTCTGGTGAATATAGCTTTGCATAAAACTGTCGAAAAACTTCATTTAGTTGATCTGGAGGTTGTGTAAGCTTCCCTGCTGAGTTTTTGATGACAGAGATTGTTGTTTTTTCTTGATTTTGTTTAATTTGATTTGCGAGATATTTGCCAGATTTGTTTGAATGTTCAAACTTCTCATGTCTCAGTCTTTGTAATAAAAATTTGTTTTTTTAATTCAAAATTTCATTCAGGTGGGTTGGTAGAGTTAATGTTTTCTAATTCTTGAATTTTCTTTTCCAGCTTAATTTCCTGTTCTTTTTCCCCCTTTTTTTTTATTGACGGAGAAGGAGATGATGTGTCCACGTAAAACTGCCTTTCCTGTTTCCCATAAGAGAGAGGGTGATATTTCTGGAGTGTTGTTAATGTCTAGGAAGGATGCCCACTCCCTTCTTATAAAACTGTCAAATTCTGGGTCCTGTAACAGAGAAGTGTTAAGTCTCCATCTTGGCAGTGGATGAGATGGGAGGGAGTTGAGAAGAGGAAGCTGTCGTGGAAGAACTGATGGGCATGGAAGCATTTCACATCAGCTTCACACTACGTACTCGTATGATGTCCTGCCTTCCCCCTCTAACCTCAGCCAATGGTACGGAGAAGACCCCACGTGCCCCCTCTGTCCTTCTCCTGCTAATCTGAAGCACATACTGGCTGGTTGCAAGACTAGTCTGTCGCAAGGTCGTTACACCTGGAGGCACAATCATGTCTTGAGGTGCCTAGCTGCTACGCTGAAGGACAGGTGGAGAAAGATAAATGCCTTGCCTGCCCCTGCATCTCTTCCTGCATCGGCAAGACCATTTATCCGACAAGTTGCAGAGCCAACCAAACTCCAGGCACCATCAGACACTAGCCATTTTGGAAGGGCACGAGATTGGAAGATGGTGGCAGATCTGGACCAAAGGTTCTCCTTCCCATCTGAGATTGCCAAAACAAATCTGAGACCTGACCTTGTGCTCTGGTCCTCCTCGCTCTTCACTGTGTACATCGTGGAGCTTACTGTTCCCTGGGAGGATGCTGTGGGAGGCCTTTGAGCATAAGAACCTTAAGTACACAGAGTTGGCAGCTGACGCTGAGCAACGTGGTTGGAAAGCCAAGATGTGTCCAGTGGAGGTCGACTGTCGAGACTTTGTGGGCAAGTCAACCATCAGACTGCTTAAGGAACTGGTAATTCAAGGCCAAGCCTATCGTCAAACCATCAAATCCCTCTCAGGTGCCGCAGAAGAAGCAAGTAGGTGGCTTTGGGTGAAGAGGCGAGACACATCCTGGGCCCCAAAATAACACCAGAGGCCATCGTAGTTCTGTGCAGAGTCGAAAGCAGAGGGGGCCACACCTGGGACGCCAGGTGTCGCCGATGAACCCGCTGGAGGTGTCGTGGACTGTATCATCGAAACACCGGTGAAGGCGGGTGTCCACCTGATGACCCCAATGAAGCTTTTAACCCCACTTCCACTTCCACCCCACCCACTTTCCAGCACCACAGATATGGAACTATGCTTGCAACAACTTTGCTACCCACCATGTATAAGGTATTTGCGATTACTTGAGGGATTATTCCACCCAGTCATAGAACATAACCTAAGTTTGGTTATAACGACAGAGGCCAGAAAACCCAGTGATCACATCTGCAGATACACTGATCTTAGCTTTACATGTTATATAGTTTCTGTTGTTATTGATGTTTACATGATCTTCTGCAAAACACAGAGAAACACAGCCTCCCTGATCAATTCCTCGTCCACAGTTTAGACACAAAATGAGTTTTGATACTTTATGAGATAATTTACCTATTACATTGCCTCAGTGAATGAAGAGCAGCAGGCCTTGTCCCCAGATCATTAAAGAGCAGCCAGCAAAGTAACAGACAACAGAGACTTATGTAGCGTCCTGAAACATATTATTTTAATTATTTCATTATTTTCTTGCTGATTTTATATCAGTGTGTTCAGTTAAAACATTTCATTTAAATAAGTATCTTGGTTAATTCAATCTTTTTATCATCTCATACTCACCTGTATAGGCTACTTACCTCCTGTGAACATAGAGCAGTTGCTGTTCTTACCCCTTAGAGGAAAGCGCTGTCCCTTTTAGAGTGAGCGGCACAAAGACGTGCTGTATGCAGGCGAGTGAGATATGCTTTGTGCTGAACCGAGGCATTTTTTTTGGTAATAAAGGTTGCACAAGAAGAACATGGATGTGGTTTTTTTGCCAGCACATTTCAAGGGTCCAACATAATTTTTGGTGTTTTCACCGGTTCAAGCAAGTTTTCAGCCAAAAAAAGGTGTATTTTTGTGAAGAAGACTGCTTCGTGCTGGATAGAGACGGCAGCCGAGCCAGCTCGTTATGTCGGCCAGCAGCAGCAACCAGCACACCGATGCAGCAGAAAAAGACACATACGGAAGGAAAATAAACAAGGCAGACTTGCTTCTTGAAGTTGTGAGTAAACCAAAGACTGAATAAACATGGACAGTGAGTGGGAAATGCTGATGGCTGATGTCGAGAAGAAACTTTTAACTTTATCACTCACTGCTCTCAGTGCAGTAAGTGAGGAGCTAGGACTTCAGCCCAGCGAGGAGGTGGAGTCTTCATGTCGGCTACTGAGGAGACTGATCCTGGGTCAGCTAGAGAGTGAAGAAGTCACCAGTTTGGAGGATACAGGGCTATCAGTGCTTTTCGTCACAAATGACTTTATCGACAGTTTAAAAAAAGAGACTTTTGATGCGAGAGGAGATAATGTGTCAGCTCGTGTAAGTGAGACAGATGGGCGGCCAGAGACAGTTGTGAAGCACCCTCTGTCAACAGAAGACGGCACTACACTTCAACCAGCTTCGCCACCACAGAGGCCAAGCAGCTTAACAGGCTCAGAAAGAGACTCCACACAAACCAGAGGTCAGGTAATTCTGCACCCCATGTACAGAAAGGATTTCAGGATTATTGGTCAAATTGGTGAAGTGGGACAAAAAGACAAACTGAACTTCACCAGCCTTGAAAGACAGATTGAACGTGGACTACAAAAAGGCTATGATGAAGGTGAGATTGTAGAAGCAGTAATCCAGTCTATTGCAACTGAAGTTAAGTTAAAGAGCTACTTCGAGAGCAGACAAAAATTATCACTGAGCTCTTTAAGACAAGTCCTGAGAACTCACTTTGTAGAAAAAGATGCCACAGAACTTTATCATTCACTGACTCGCGGTTCAAGAACCAAAAGAAACCCTGTGCAGTTTCTAGTCTGCACTATGGACCTCAGGCAGAAAGTCCTGTTTGCATCAGAGAGAGCCAAGGTAGGACTAGGGATGGAAATCTCCATCCCCAGGACGATACGATATGCATCTCGATATGTAGGCTACGGTACGATACACTAACCATTCAAATGAAGCATCTACCAATCCAGGATGATACGATTTATATTCCTACCACGATGCAATCAGGATGCAACCACGATGCAATAACGATGCAAATCTGTGCAAATTCAACTCAACTTTATTGTTCCTTCAAGACCACTTAAGACCACTTACAGTAGGCTACTTAAGCAGTCAGGAGGTGTGTTTGTCAACATAAAAAAGTAGGCCTATTTCACAAACAGGGACATAGGCCTAACAGTAGTGGAGCTCAGCCTTCAAAGCTGTCATTAACAATTTAGACTAAACATATAAACAGCACTTTGAAAAAAACAGCACTTTCAGCACACTGAAAATAATAATTTTAAATTTAAAAAAATATATATATAATAACATGACATCGGATTTTACCGATGCAAAGCTTTTACAAGGCGATGCATTGTGGTTTCAGCCCAGTTTCTAATCCGATGCACACCACTCCAACCGATGCAATCTACCATAGACCCTCGCAACGATGCACTGATTGCGCATCGGATAAAATGCCCATCCCTAGGTAGGACTAAAGTACGGCCCTGAACTCTTACAGACCCAGTTCCTGCAAACATTGTTGACAGGGCTACAGGATGATGCGTGCAGATATTAAGCCTTACCTTCAGGACCCAGCTCTACAGGACGAAATGTTACTTGAGAAAATGAGTGCTGCCTATAGTGTGGAACAGGAGAAAAAAGTAAACTGTCATCTGTCACCAAACAAAAAGCTGTGAAAGTAGCTATGGTTCAGGAAGAGGAGAGCAGTGAAACTGAGCAGGTTAGCGGTGTAAAGAAAAATAAAAGCCACTCAACTAAGCCCAACCCTATACTTGAGAAGCTTGATGCTGGTAACAAAGTACTCTGTGAAGCTCTCCTGAACCTCACTACACATGTTGCTAGTCTCAGTCAAGCAAACACAAAACGAGAAGAGGACAAACCAGCTAAAACTAAGCAGAACAACTCTGATAGTGCCAAACGAAAGCCAAGAAAGTGTTCTCAGTGGGAAAAAATCAAATTCAGAGGGAAGATGTACACACTGTTACAAGTGTGGCAGCAGTGAACATTGGGCTGTAGGTTGTCGCAAAAGAAAAGATACCACTGCCAGCACATGCAAAATAGAAGTTGCCACTGAGAAGTTGAACCTTGTTGCTACTTTAACTGGTCAGGCCCCATTGACAAGAAAACAGGAAAGAACAGCTAAGCTAGTGGGACGCAAAAGTCCTGTTCAGTGCAACCTGGGAGGGGTTCCAACCACAGTGTTTATGGGATACAGGATCCCAAGTGTCTATTGTTGATATGGACTAGTGTTGTTTTTGGCGACCTGTTTTAATTTTAGCTATAGTCTAGTCTTTGTGTCAAACTATTATTTTAGTTTTCATTAGTTTTAGTCACATTTATACTCCTTTTAGTCAAGTCAAGTTTCAGTTGACTAAAAGTCTGAGCATTTTAGTCTTATTGTAGTCAGAATTATCCATGATTATTTTTGTATAGATTTAGTCACTGAAAACTGATGACATTTTAGTCTACTTTTAGTCAAAGAAGATTGCACTTTAATCTCATCTCTTTTGAGCAATGCAATTCTACTTAACCCACTTAATTTAGTACAAGTACTCAGTACGGAGTAGATGTAACCAAAATTTTCTCGAAGTCATCCATTTCACAAGTCAAACATGGATATCTTATAATTATATTATTGTTACCTTATAGACTCAAGAATACATTCAATTCCAGACACGGAAGATGCTCTGATTTGAATTTAGAGCACATTTATTTTACCTCTCAAACATGTAAGAAGTGCACACACTTGAATTTAAATAAAATAGCTTCAAATGACAATGCCAGAAAAAATTGACATTACATTAAAATTTAACTTAAAGACAAAGTGCTTGAATGCTTGAGCTACAATACCATTATGAAAAGTGCAAATAAAATGTGTGTGTCTGTATATTGGTTGTAAACTGAAGTCAGATTTTGCATCTTAAAAACCATTGCAAGATATAACACTGGATGGGTGGACCTTATGGAGATATGAGATTGGAAACATGGACTGTATAATGTGGAATTTGTTGACAGACAAGAACAAATAACAGTACTGAAATCATGCCAACTACTGAATCAAATAACCCGTGTGTGTGTGTGCTAGGGCTGAACAATTTATCGTTTTCAGATCGAAATCACAATTTTAGACAATGCAATTTTGTGATCGCCAAAGCTGCAATTTTTGCAGCGCTGACTAACTTAGGTTCTCTTGTACCAAGTACTATACACATACTGTTTTACAAATTTGTAGACAATCTATATGTTAAAAGTGCTGGTAAGCAGGTCAACAACAAAAAGCCTCTGTTTAGGAGTAGAAGTTAATGAAAACAGATTTTTTATCATCACTATTGAAGGTGAATAATGTGTTAAGTGTTTTTCATCATTTACTTCCTTACTGTTGTCTGTACTGTAAACAAAGTGAATTTTGCACTGAAGTTTGATTTGAAAAAAATCGTGAATTGCAATATCTGCCAGAAAAATCAAAATTCAATATCTTCCTAAAATCGTTCAGCCCTAGTGTGTGCGCAGAACATGCATGCTTGTTGCATGTCTGTTAAGGCCAGCCATTATCTACTACTTGGGCTTGTTTACTTTGAGGAAAGCACTTCTTTCCAAAATGGTTCTAGCCCGGTTTCTGCGGCCACAAGAGAGGTAACCAGTTACACTGAAGACCCTCTCTGTAAATGCCTGAGAGGCTGGCATAGACAGGAGGTCCAAGGCCAGAGGTTTCAGTGTTGGAAATGCAGTGGATGAACACTGAGTCAACCAATACTCAATGCCTGATTCCTCAACCTCAGCAGCAGTCTTGTGGAACTCGGACAGGCCTTCTTTATATTTTAAAATCTCCTGCCTAATGTTTATTGTTGTTTTGGGCCGTGGTGGACGACTGGCACTGAAGAACTTAAATCTACGCCCGTTTTGCTGGGGTTGACTCTGGAGCATCTGTACCCTCATTATTTGCGACTGGCTCATCATTCGTCAACTGCTCTTCATGTATTTGCATTCTTTGTGGAACAAGATGAGCAATGTAGTCCTCTGCCTTTCTGACAAGATCCTGTATTTCAATGTCATCGTTTTCCAGAAGGGTTTCCGCTACACAAGGGTCCACAAAGCATGCTGCTGCAGGAAGTGGTGAAAAATTGTCAGCTGTTACGCCAAGAAACACACTAAAGCGCCTATCCATGCTGGACAGCATCTTCTGAGCCAGAGTAGCCGCATCTTTGTAGTTTCTTCCATGTGCAAGCGAGAACTCTGACAGATGGTTTTTGAGATCCAGGAGTGCTGGCACAACAAGGGAAAGTGATTGAGTGTCACTTTCAAGCAACTTAGTGTGCTCCGCAAACGGCAGAAGAAGGTCTCTCAGTATCGATCTTCTGCCACTCAGTGGGCAGGCTGTCCCAGCCCATGGACTCAGCCACAGATGTGAGGTGTTCCTTGGCTTCAAGGCAGCGCGACATCATGGCATAGCAACTTGACCACCTGGTGGGACAGTCTTTTACTAGAACCTCAGCACACTTCTGCAGCAGCCGTTCTGTGGCGACAGATGATTTCCTAAACTTGTTAACCAAGTACCTCACTTTCTCCAACAGTCTTTGGATTGGGGGTTCCTTCTGCAACATATTCACGACAAGCTGTAGGGTGTGAACCACGCATGGGGTCCTCTCTATGGCTCCATAGTCATACCTGCATGGAAATAAACAAATGAAAAAAACAAATGTACTTACTCAACCATTTTGGCGCTTACATTGTTGAACCAAATAAAATAGTTGTAGTACTTCACTTTCTTATGAACTTGTTTGTTATGTAAAAGCTGAATTACTTAAAAGCATACTTTTTAATCTTGTAACTTTCTATGGACTTACTTTTCATTTTAAAAAATTATAATGAAAAGTTGCATAAATGTTGAATAAATTAACAGCATAATTTCATGCTCAGACTGACCTGTCATCCTCCTTCCTGATGCTCATCGTCCTGCTGCTCTGCCTCTGAGTCCTCTTCTGAAGTTGTGGCAACTTCTGCATGTGTGTGGAATGAAGCAACCATATTGCTGCCATTGTCAGTAATTGTTGTTAGGACCTTCTCTCTGGGGATCTCCAATTCTTCCATTGATTCCTCCAAAAGAGTGCTAATAGACTCTGTGTGTGAGGGTGAACCATCTCCTTCAGGCTCAGGAGTTTGTGCTCAGCCTTGTTGTCCTCTGGGTTGAAATAACGGGCGCTAATTCCAAGGAAGGATGCTGTGAGCCCCTTTTTAGTCCAGATATCCAGCCCTGTTGTTATTCTACGTGCTGTAGCCAGGTTTTGTTTGAGCTTTACTTTCTCGTCTTTGCACATTTTTTCAATTAAGTTTAAAGTTTTCTGTCTTTTTGGCACTTTGAACTTTCTGTCCATTGTTTCCATCATGGCGATGAACTCCTCATCTTCAACAATTCGTGCTGGGAGTCCTGTGCGGCCTATCCACTGTGCTATCGGCTCCTCTTTGGTATGTTGTTCTGGGGAGTTGTCATTGTACCTCCGTGTGGCAAAGAAATCCTGAGCACTAGTTGGCTTTTCCATCTTCTTGGGCGGGACTTGCTTCACTGATGCTCTATCTGGAATCTAGCACAGGTACGATGTCTCACAGGAAAGATGCAGCCTCTGGGAAATCTAAATATGTAGCATATTTCTATGTTATGATTTTGAATTTACTAAATCAACCTCTGAGTAAGTGACTTGGCCAGCAGATACTTTGGAGAAACGCACTTCCCACTCTCTCACAAACTCTTACTCACACACTATTTGTGTATGATTCTGTGCTACCTGTCTATATGTGTACTTGTATTGCATTTTCTGTTGTACCCTCCTCCCCTCACCTATAGGCCTATGTAATTTAATAGCACACACATTCACCTCAGGTTATTATTCCTTGTCCTTTTATCCATATAATTCCTTTATGTTTGTATTTTTTGTACCGTATTCCCTGTTTTGTTTTCACTAACTGACTCTCTCTCCCACACCCTCACCCCACCCCACCCCACACACACACACACACACACAAACAGACACTTTTGTCTCAGTCGTTTCAACTCAAGTGGCTAACGTCTAAAGCTAAATCTAATGTTAAAATGTGGCGCATTAACTACAGCTTCAAGTGTTGGCTTGGGCTTTCTAAAATAGAAGGTAAAGTTACAGTAATGACTTAACTTACCTTAATTTCATTATGGAATGCCTTGAGATGTCTCTTAAGATTTGTGGTGTTTTTTCCTGCGATTTTATGGCCACATTTCTCCCCATCTTTTTCCACAAGACACTCGGTTTTCTTTTCCACTTCTACGTAATGAAAGTGTGTCTAAATGTCGTTTCTTCTTTTTCTCCCAAAAACGAACCCCGTCTGGCTGGCCATCAATCCCTTTCGTTGTGTCAGACTTAACTTTGTTTCTTCAGTTGTCGTTATACTTTACTATCCATAGCTCCATCTTCCACATAATGCGGCGCGAGTGGGGGGATAGAGGAAGTGACGTCGCTTCGCGCTCAAGAGTGCGACCTGATGCAGCCGCTGAACTGAGACCAAGGAAATGGCAATAATACAAGATAAAAGTGACACTAAATAACGCAATGACATTACGTCCCATCTCAATTTGGTCAACGAAAATGAAGACGCATATTAGCAGAGTTTTCATTTTGTAAACCACATTTAGTCCCGTTTTTATTCGTCAACAATGTTACATTATCTATTTAACTATAGTTTTAGTCACATGACCACTAGAGATGGGATTTATGGCTCTTTGGAGGGAGCCGGATCTTTGAGATCCGTTCGTCTCAAAGAGCCGTTCAAAAGACTGGCTCATTTGGCTCATTTTTATATTTATTCACTTTTAAGAGGCCAGCCTGGGTTTAGTTCATTTTATCCTGGAAATAATCACAGGGAGGAATGATGGGCTGAGATTTGGATCAGAATAATTTCAAACTCAGATTTCCCACCAATATTTGAGTTTGAATTCTTCTGAAATATTGATTCTAGCTTCATTTGACATGTGCGGACAAGATTTTAAAGTTTTATATAGATTCATTGTATATATTCCCTTGACATATCCCTCTGAGTTGACAGTGAGATCACTATTTACCCTTTGTATAAAGTGTGTGTATGTGTGTAAAACTACTTTGACTTATGTTATTCATGCAACACCTAAACACTTATAAATACACAATAAATTAGTGAAAATATTTCCACACAAAATATTTTTAAAATAAATAAAATTACAATAAACTAGAGAAAAAATGTGCATCCCACTAGTATTACTAATAAAACTTTACAATGGACTAGTGAACTGTCTTGAGGTGCATTGAATTCATTTGTCAGTTTGTAAAGCACTTTGTGCTACATTTTTTTGTATGAAAAGTGCTTTATAAATAATTTTTGATTGATTGATATAGTTGCTTTTTTTAAAACAAACAAATAAATAAATAAATGAAAATAGAGCTTAACCTTGAGGAGGACTCCTGAACTGGAGTGATTGGATGAATAGTAGCCTATACCTGACCCACAAAAACAGAAGACCAGTCCCTTTACTCTGAACCATAACCCCAATAACAAAATAAAGTGTAAACAAAATAAATGACCTTCCCAAAATAATAACGACGATGGACTCCTCCCCCTCGTTCAGGCTGCTGTTGACTGCACTGCCAACACTGAAGCACTCACGTGAAGGGGGCGTGCACAACTTATGTGCACATCTCACTAACCCTCCTCCCCGTGCTCTCTCCGTCTGCCAATTCGGACCCACCTGCTTGTTTTTTTTTTTTACTGAGGCACTAACCTGAAGGGAGCGCGCACAGCTCCTGCAACATTTAAATATGAAAAAAGCGCTGCGCTCCTCCCTATGCCCTCTCTCTCCGTCTCACTCAGTGTAGGAGCATGGGGAGTTTGTGTGAGCTTGTGTGTGGACCATAGGTGTGAACTCAAGGAGAGAGAGAAAAAGAACGGCTCCCAACCAATCGTGACTCGGCTCCCATCGTTCATGTTAATGAGCCATTCAAAAGATTCGGTTCGTTCGTGAACGTCACAACTCTAATGACCAAAATTCACGTCCCGTCTCCTCCGTTTCCGTCCACGTGATAAAGGTTCGTTGGCGCTGATATTTAGTCATAATTTTCGTTGACTAAAGCAACACTAATATGTACTGGAAAAATACACACTTGCCAGATACTTAGATTCGACCAGTGCAAGAGCTCCTTGATGAGGGTATGTTGGATCTTACGGCAGCAAATGAGACAGAGATACCCTATGAGGGCTGGATCGGAGTGGAGTTCAGCTTATCAGCAAATAAGGACAGTGAACTGGTGATGCCAGGCCCAGTTGCAAAACCAATAATAGGTTTTAATGTCATGGAAGAGTTAGTACAGACAAATGTGTCTCCTGACAGATCAGTTGCAAGCAAATTTGTGCACAGTCTTGGGTCAGCCCTTGATGTTGGCCACAAAAAGGAAAGAGCAGTATATTCAGTATTGAAAAAGCAGAAGGGTTCCTCAGTGAGTCAAATGGCAAGATTGGGAAGACAGGATGTCATCGTTCCAAAGCAAAAGATAGTGAAAGTAGTCTGTGGCAAACTTCATAAAGCTATATTAAAGGAGCAGTATTCCCTACTGAAACCAAATGTGGACACACCATGGCCTACTGGACTGGATGTAAAGCAGCAGTTGGTCCAGTTATCCAGTGCAGATAAAGCAACCATTTCTGTTGTGGTTGAAAACAACACAGATAATTACATCAGGCTACAGAACAGAACTGTACTTGGCTGGTTGTATGCTGTAGACACTGTAAAGGACTTTAAAGAAGCTACATCTGAGACACCAAATGAAAATGGAGATTTGAGCAAAAATGACCAAATGAAATCACATCAGGAGACAACAGTGGGAGAATGTAACAACAGTGAACCTGAAAAACAACTTTGGGACCCACCTGTTGATCTTGCTGACTTAACATCAGAGCAGGAACACAAAGTGAGACAGATGCTGAGGGAAGAGAGTGAGGTTTTTGCTAAGGATGATTGGGACACTGGATGCATTCCTGACCTGCAGATGAAAATCCATCTGAAGGATGACATCCCAGTGACAAAGACATACAATGCCATCCCACATCACCTGTATGAGGAAGTGAAAAAGCATATACAAGACCTACTCAGCCGTGGATGGATCCGGAAGTCAACTTCTTCCTACTCATCGCCGATCGTGATTGTGAGGAAAAAGGACTCTTCTATCAGACTTTGTGTTGATTATCAACAGCTAAATGAAAAGACACACCCTGATCGACATCCCATCCCAAGAATCCAGGAAATCCTCGAGAATTTTGGTAGAAACTCATGGTTCACAGTGCTCGATCAGGGTAAAGCCTACCATCAGGGCTTTGTCAGTGAAGAAAGCCATGCATGCCTGCTTTCATCACGCCCTGGTGATTGTATGAATGGCTCAGGATCCCCTTTGGACTGACAAATGCTCAAGCTGCTTTCCAGTGGTACATGGAAGGATGTCCTGGAGACCTGAGAGATGAGGTTTGCGTGCCGTACCTCGACATCTTGGTGTTTAGCAAGGACTTTGACCGCCATGTAGAGAGTGTGAGGAAGGTGCTGCAAAGGCAAAAGAGCTGTGGAATTAAACTCAGACCAAGAAATGTGACTTCCTTAAGAAAGAAGTTTGCTACGTGGGACGGGTCATTTCAGAGGAGGGATATCGGATGAACCCAACTGAAGTGGAGGCTGTCCAGGCTCTGAAAAAAAGAACGCCAAAAACAGCCAGAGAGGTGAGATCTCTGGTTAGCTTCCTGGGCTACTGCAGGTCATTCATTGCTGATTTCTCCAGAATTGCTACGCCTCTTCATGAGTTGCTATCCCACCCAAGGACAGAGAAAACTAAAGCAAAGAAAGGTAGAGGCAATCATTCTCCCCAGCTGCCCCCATCTCAACCAGTGGAGTGGACAGCACTACATCAGCAAGTGGTGGACAGACTAATCGACACACTGTCAGTTCCTCCAGTAATGGCATTTCCTGATCTCGAGAAGCCATTTTGCTCCATGTTGATGCATCTGAGGAGGGTCTTGGGGCTGTCTTGTATCAGTGTCAAGGAGGAACATTGTGAGTGATAGGATACGGATCGCGAACACTCACATCCACCGAGAAGAACTACAGGCTCCATTCAGGAAAGCTGGAGTTCTTGGCTCTCAAATGGGCTGTAACAGAGCGATTCTGTGACTATCTCTTCCATGCCCCTCACTTCACAGTATACAGCGATAATAACCCTCTAACATATCTGATGAAAACAGCAAAACTAAATGCTGTGGGATATCGCTGGGTGTCAGAGTTACAGTTGTGGTCAAAAGTTTACATACACTTGTAAAGAACATAATGTCATGGCTCTCTTTAGTTTCCAGTTATTTCTAAAACTCCGATTTTTCTCTAATAGAGAGATTGGAACAGATACTTCTTTGTCATAAAAAACATTAATGGAGTTTGGTTCTTTTATGACTTTATTATGGGTTAACAGAAAAAGTGACTAAATCTGCTGGGTCAAAAATATACATACAGCAATGCTAACATTTTGTTACATGTCCCTTGGCCATTTTCACTTTAATTAGGTACTTTTGGTAGCCATCCAAAAGCTTCTGGTTGAATCTTTGACCGCTGCTCTTGACAGAATTGGTGCCGTTCAGTTAAATTTGTTGGCTTTCTGACATGGAATTGTTTCTTCAGCATTGTCTAGGTGTTCTCAATGGGGTTTAGGTCAGGACTTTGGGAAGGCCATTCTAAAACCTTAATTTTAGCCTGATTTAGCCATTCCATTACCACCTTTGATTTGTGTTTGGGGTCATTGTCCTGTTGGAACAGCCAACTGTGCCCAAGACCCAACCTTCGAGCTGATGATTTTAGGTTATCTTGAAGAATATGAAGGTAATTCTCCTTCTTCACAATCCCCTTTACTCTCTGTAAAGCACCAGTTCCATTGGCAACAAAACAGACCCACAGCAGAATACTACCACCACCGTTCTTGACGGTAGGCATGGTGTTCTTGGGGTGAAGGCATCACCCTTTCTCCTTCAAATATATTGCTGGGAATTTTGACCAAACAGCTCGATTTTTGTTTCATCTGACCACAGAACTTTCCTCCAGAAGCTTTTATCTTTGTCTAGATGATCAGTAGCAAACTTCAGTTGGGCTTTAAGGTGCTGCTTTTAGAGCAAGGGCTTCCTCCTTGCACGGCAGCCTCTCAGTCTATGGCGGTGCAAAAACACGCTTGACTGTGGACACTGACACCTGTGTTCCAGCAGCTTCTAATTCTTGGCAGATCTGCTTTTTGGTGATTCTCGGTTTACTCTTCACCCTCCTGATCAATTTTCTCTCAGTAGCAGGTGACAGCTTGCATTTTCTTCCTGATTGTAGCAGTGACAAACAGTGCCATGCACTTTATACATACAAACAATTGTTAGCACTGTTACTCTTGGGACCTGCAGCTGCTTTGAAATGGCTCCAAGAGACTTTCCTGACTTGTTATAGTCAATGATTCCCTTTTTCAGATCCGTGCTGAGCTCCTTTGACTTTCCCATTGTAGGGTTTGTGGGCGTCTATATCCAATGGGCCCTATTTAAATGGCCTGAGAGAAGTCCCCAGCTATAGTCACTCATAATCATTCACAAGAAGTTAAGAGGCCATGCTATGAAGCTCATTTCATTGACACAACTTTCTAAGTCACCAAAATTGCTAATTCATGTTGCTGTATGTATATTTTTGACCCAGCAGATTTAGTCACTTTTTCTGTTAACCCATAATAAAGTCATAAAAGAACCAAACTCCATTAATGTTTTTTATGACAAAGAAGTATCTGTTCCAATCTCTCTATTAGAGAAAAATCGGAGTTGTAGAAATAACTGGAAACTAAAGAGAGCCATGACATTATGTTCTTTACAAGTGTATGTAAACTTTTGACCACAACTGTAGCTGATTTCCTGCTTCACTCTGAAATACAGGCCTGGAGCTGTCAACCGTGATGCAGACTTCCTGTCCCGTCAACCAGCAGAAATGGGCAAGATAATGGAGGAATGCACAGAGGGGTGCGAGCCAAGTGACATCACAGCAGTTAGAGATGGACTACAAGCTCAGACCAAAGGTAACACTGACTGGACCTCAGCCATCAAGTGTAATGTAGATGTGCTACCTGAACTGACCACTTCATGTACAACTACAGTAAAGCCAATACCAGTTGAAGAGATTCAGGCAGTTCAAAGAGAGGATGAAGTAATCAACAGAGTCATCACTCTGAAAAAACAGAACGAACGCCTGAGATACAAAGATAAGATTAAAGAGTCCACAGCAGTGAGACGCCTCCTGAGGGAGTGGCCTCGACTTCATTTGGATGAAGATGGAGTCCCGCGACGAAAGACAAACTCCCGAACCCAGCTTGAAGTTCCTGAGAAGCTTAAGTCACTAATCTATCAGCAACTACATGAGGAAATGGGCCATTTAGGAGCTGACAGGATGATATCTTTAGGCAGAGAGAGATTCTTTTGGACAAAAATGAGAGAGAAAATTGAACATTATGTGACAAAAGTGTGCCGTTGCTTGAAACAGAAAAAGCCAAACAGAAAAACAAAAACACCCCTGCAAAGCATAACAACATCATCACCCCTTGAGATGATCTCCATTAATTATTTGCATTTGGAGAGAAGCAAAGGTGGAGTGGATTACATTCTGATCATAGTTGACCACTTTACGAAGTTTGCACAGGTGTATGCAACACCAAACAAGTCCGGCAAAACAGCTGCATGTAAGATTTTTGATGACTTCATTTTGAGATTCAGATTCCCAGCCAAAATCCACCATGACCAAGGAAGGGAGTTTGAAAATAAGTTGTTTAAGAAACTGCAAAGCTACAGTGGTATACAGCACTCTAGGACAACTCCATTTCACCCCCAGTCCAATCCAGCTGAGCAATTTAACAGAACATTGTTAAGTATGCTAACACTGAAGGAGACACAAAAACCTACTTGGAAAGACTATTTGAACAAGGTGGTTCATGCATATAACTCCACAGTCCATGAATCAACAGGGTTTTCTCCTTTTTTCCTGCTGTTTGCCTACTCTACACATTAACCTGATGTTCCCCAGAGAAGGAGTGAGTCCACAGTCACATGCTGGCTATGCTGAGAAATGGCGAGGATCAATGCAAGAAGCCTATGACATTGCACAGGAAAACATGAGGAAAGCTGGCAAAAGAGGACAAAAGTATTACAGTCAGAGGGCATGGAGTTCTGTTCTTGAACCTGGAGACCATGTACTGATCAGGAACCTATCAGAGAGAGGAGGACCAGGAAAGATACGTTCCTACTGGGAAAGCAAAGTGCATGTTGTTGTAACCGGCTGATCAGCGGTGATGTTCTGCAGCTGGGGCGGAACCAATGATTGGCTCAGCAGTTGTTCCGGGGGAGATAAATTCGGCCGGAAATGCAGCTCTGTCCTTGTTTCCTTCCGGGACGGAGCAGGTACGAGCTGTATGTTCGATGATAGCTGTTGTTGTTTTGACTGTGCAGTAATTATATTTTGTCGTTGAAGGGGTTGGTATGGCGGCGTAAGTCCCGACGGGTCGATGTGCTGAGACGGTGAAGCGGAGCCCAGTGTTACGTGCGGGGTAGCGCTGGAATGAGGTCTGAACAGCCGAGGTAACAGAAGTTTTAGCTCACACCGCCATTTAGCTCTCTGTTTACGGTGAATTAAGCTCCGTTTCTCTGTTACAGTTTGCCGCTGTTGCCTTGTCTTTCTTGTCTTTGTTAGTTGTCCTTTTCAGTTGTCTTTTCCTTGTCGTTCTTGTTTTTTTTGCATTGTTTTCTAGCCTTATATTTCCTCTTTGTCTGTTCCTATCCCCGTTCGTTTCGTTCTTAGCTTTTGGTCACCTTAGTTAAGTGATTTTAGTTTTCACTCCTTAAGTATGTTCTTTTGGTCTCCAGGTTAACTTTGGGGTTAGTTTGCAGAGACGCTGCTCAGTTCAGTAACAGTCTGCAGAGACGCTGCTCAGTTCAGTAACAGTTTGCAGGGACGCTGCTCAGTGAGCTAGTTAGCCTTGTATGTCTGTTGGGGTGACTGGGGGGCCAGACCTTTCGTTTGTTTGCATGCCTACTTAGTACTAGTTGTGTTACATTGTTTACGGTCTGACTTACCTGATTCTCCCCATCCATCCAGGGGTGTCTGCTCAATGTGCAACCCAGAGTTAATTTTGTGCCTATTTATTGAATAAAGAAACGTATTTTTTTATATATATATTGTGACAAAGAAAATAAAGTTTGTATTTATATTTTTCTAACACTGTCTCTGTATTCATTTGTGCACTTGCCTGTGTTATCTTAAAAAGGGGAAACCCTCTGTTGAAGGGTCATAGATTGTGGACAAAATTTAGTATTCTTTAGGTGAAAGTCCTAAGGTGGCGTTGTTGGGTAATTGTAACACCAGAAGTCCCTCACCAGTCCTAACTTGGTCACATTGTCAAAGAAAGAAGAGGAGAAATAGTCCGGTGTATGTTGTGAAACCCCTGGATGGAGAAGGTAGAGAGAACTCTACACCGAAATCTACTACCTTGCCCTTACCTTGTGGATACCCAGAGCACCAAACACCTGAGAGAAAGAAGTAAGGATCATAAGAAAGAAAAGAACAATGCACCAAAACCAAGAGTAAAGACTCCAAGATCCTATGGAGACTCTGAAGGTTCAAGTGCGGAAGAATATGCTGTGTGGATGCCTGGGCACAGTCAAAATGCTCTGACTGACTGAAAGACTCATTTAGGATGAAAGGAGCCAGCCACAGGATGGAGGATGCACTCCTCTAGACAGAGATCAGGGTGAGGAGACAGCACAGCAGGAGCAGGACATGATCCAGAGTCAAGACTCCGGTACTGAGGAAATCCCAGAACCAGAACACTGAGTGTGTGAAGGGGATGCAG